>JASEVX010001003.1:0-30597 GCA_031761405.1 Serripes groenlandicus
GAGCTTGATCGATGTCCCCGTCTTGGCGTTAACAGCCACTGCAAGTAAAAAGGTTGAGAAGGACATATATTCATTTCTACTGTTTGACGACGAAGAAACGCTTAGTGTACAGCTTATTCCCGACAGGTAACTAAATAGTAATCCAAATAATAATAATGACAAATAATGATGTTGAAGATTATAATAAGAAGATTAGGATGATGACAATAAATGTAGTTATATCTACCCATTTCGAACACAACTAATTATGATCTATTTTACCATACGTTGTATTTGGGACAGTGGTAAATTGTGTACTTAATTTAACACTTTCCCTCATATAGACGCTTTCTGACGCCTCTGCTGCAGACGACTTTTTGAAATAATAGTGACAAAAGAAGAAATTGCTCAAAACGAGCAATTTCTCCTTTTGCCACTATGTTTTCCACTTTTAGTCATAGGTTATCCATTCAATTATAGAGATTTTCTATTAAATGACAAAATATGTTTTAAGTCGTCTGCTGTAGAATTGTTGATGAGGGAAAGGGTTAAAGCTTATTCTTGTAATAATTGTTATTGTTAAATTAATAATACGGATATACTCTTTTTCTATTGTTGTTCATATTATATATATACAGAAGATAACTAGTCTGTATAAGTATGGGTAAAAAATATTTTTACTTTCAACTTAAATCGTGCCTTCCTGTCAGCGTCATATCATATTGTTTAATCGATATTTTATTTACTTTTTTTGGACAGGCCAAATATATTTCTGGAGATCAGAGATAGTAAGCAAAACTTCGAATTAGAGTTGGAATGGTTTATGGATTATGTCATGAAGTCGTCAGACAAAACTAAGAAGACTATAATATTTTGCAGGTTGGTTTAGATTTATAAAAATAACTATGATGAGAAATGAAGAAAGGCTAATTTTATACTAGAAACAAATTCTACCCATTACCCAATATTCTATTTATGGACTTTACCAAATTGAAATCTGACAGAGACAATACTGGAATAGTGGATACATGAAATATAATGAATGATGAGAAAACCTTTAACCCTTTCCCACATACAGACGCTTTCATAAGCCTCCCCAGCCGACGACGTATGAAACCATTGTGACAAAAGGAGAACTCGATCATGATGATGTTTTCAACTCTTTTCAATTATTATACTTTCATTTGCAAAGTTTTCATAGTTTTGCCAAAATGTTTTCGAATTCGTCTGCTGCAGATGTGTTGCATGTGGGAAAGGGTCAAGGAAAACGAGCAATTGCTCACTGTGAAAAAGTTATACATTTCCCACAATGTGTTCAAACATCGCCTGCTGCATATGGGTCAAAAGTCGTCTGCATCACGGAATTGTTTAAGAATATAATTTTTATTTGTTTGGAACAAACAAATAAAGAGCGTTTTTTTTAAGCCTACATCCTTATGAGATATTCCAGAATTTCCTACGCCCTGAAAATAGTACTCATTACTTGCTCTTACTTTTCTTTTGCAAATGTATCCGCAATATTGAGCAGGGACGAACAGGTTGAGCTACACACAGAGTAATATTATCTACCAGACGAATGAAAACATAAATCCATGTAACGTTGGGATCGACTTTTTGCTTTCTTATAATTAAAAAATATGTGTGAACAATCGGGTTTTCGTAGACATACATATTGACGGAATCTACTTCACTTTGTATTTCAGGACATACTCTGCTGTATACAACATTTGGTCCTGGTTAGTTGATAATATGGGACTGACAGCATACAGAGGAAGACAAAAGAGTCCACGCACCAGAATGATTGAAATGTTCCACAGTTCTACCGATCAGAAAACAAAGGACTGGATCATTCAAGAATTCACCTCTGCTACGTCCATCATTCGCGTGTTAGTATCGACGATAGCGTTCGGCATGGGGGTTAATATCCCCGATGTCGAGGTTGTCATACATTGGGGGGGCACCGAAAAGTGTTGTTTCCTATTGGCAGGAAGTTGGCCGAGGAGGAAGAGAAGGGCAGAATTGTGTGGCTACAATGTATCCGTACGGCAGATCGCTCTTAAAGACAATCACGGAGGATTCAGTTAGAGACCTAGTACATTAAAAAAAATGTCTTAGAGAGACGGCTTTACTTTATCTTCTGACAGACCACATGGACAAGGCAGAAATAAAAAAGTCAGAGGCCTGTCTGCCAAAGGATTGTTCCGTGTGCCAGTGTACGGCATGTAAATGCTGTTGTGTATGCAAATCATCTTGTGAATGCGTTGGAAGGACAACAGTTGCCGATTTATTTTTTAGCTTTTGAAAACATTGTGACAAAATGAGAAATTGGTCAAAACGAGCAATTTCACCTTTTGCCAAAATGTTTTCAACTCTATTCTAAAACTAAACTTTTATATAAATATAATTTCCATATATTTCTCCACATATTTTCAGTCGTCCGATGCATGCTGTATGTGGGAAAGGGTTAAAGCAGACGACTTTAACCCTTTCCCTCATACGGCAATTCTGCAGCAGACGACTTTAAACGTATTTTGTCAAAAGATAGAAAATCTCTATAACTGAATGGATAACCTATGTCAAAAAGTGGAAAACATTGTGGCAAAAGAAGAAATTGCACGTTTTGTGCAATTTCTTCTTTTGTCACTATGTTTTCAAAAATCCGTCTGCTGCAGAGGCGTCAGAAAGCGTCTATATGAGGGAAAGGGTTAAACAAAAACATTTATCTATCAGAATGGTTACAATACAACTCAAATTTACTGTTTGCAACTAGCTTTTAATGACTTTTCTTTATTCTTTTTATTACAAAAGTTTTGAAATAAATACAAAACTAAGTAAAGTTTTTTTTATATCAGTGTTTCTTTTATTTTGTTGACATGGACGCAATTAAAATGCTTATGTACGTATCTGCTCTATAAGAAAAATAGCCCGCGTACATATTTCAACACGGTTGTTGTACAATGTGGGTTTCTATTAGTTCTATTTATAGGATCTGTAAAAATTCTCGTGATCACGTGACTAATCGTTTCGGCTTTACTCGGTCGTCATGCATGTAAAATTTAAACAAGTTTAGGGCTGTGGTGTTTAAGGCCTTTTTTTCTTACATTTACCCAGACAGCTGACCCTGTAAGGATATATTTGGATGTATTATTGAATAAGCTGTCGATAGGTATGTTTGGTTTTACATGTCGTTGTACAATTATGTAGAAATCGGCAGTTGAAAGTGCGCACAAAATCCGTGCGCAAAGTCCTCATATTTTTTTCACGATGGCGCCTGTACTCGGATGCGAACAGTCAAAATATAACATCGCATTTAGAGTACAGAATCCTGGACTTGCGAACAGTCAAAATATAACATCGCATTTAGAGTACAGAATCCTGGACTTGCGAACAGTCAAAATATAACATCGCATTTAGAGTACAGAATCCTGGACTTGCGAACAGTCAAAATATAACATCGCATTTAGAGTACAGAATCCTGGACTAAGTTTCGGATCAGCTGATAATATTTCTTACTATTCTTCTTTTTTGTATGTGGGAAAGGTTTAAAATTATTATTTTTCAGGGGAGTGTTGCATTTGAACAAAGGTTATAAAAGATAGTTGCATTAGCAGCATAATTTTTAGGGAGATATTTTATTGACTTTCTTGTGTATGGAACGCCAAATCTACATAAACTCAAATATTTGAAGAGCTCTTCAAATATTTAGAGAGCTCTCCAATTGAATTGATGATATCATTAATTCAATTGAAGAGCTCTTCAATTGAATTGGAGAGCTCTCTAATTCAATTGAAGATATATCTCCAAATCAACTTAATTGAAGATATCTCCAAATCAATTAGAGATATCTTCAAATCAATTGGAGAGCTCTGCAATTCAATTGGAGATATCTCCAAATCAATTATGGATATGTTTAATTTGGAAGAATTGGAGATATCTCCAATTCATTTGTTGCTCTCTCTAATTGAATTAAAGATATCTCCAATTCATTTGGAGAGCTCTCTAATTCAATTAGTGAGAGCAACAAATGAATTGTTGATTTGAAGATATCTTCAATTGAATTAGAGAGGTCTGCAAATCAATTAGAGAGCTCTCCAATTGAATTGATGATATCAGTAATTCAATTGGAGAGCTCTCTAATTATTTGAAGAGCTCTCTAAATATTTGAAGAGGGAATGCAAATATACATAAACTCAAATATTTGAAGAGCTCTCCAATTGAATTGATGATATCATTAATTCAATTGAAGAGCTCTTCAATTGAATTGGAGAGCTCTCTAATTCAATTGAAGATATCTCCAAATCAACTTAATTGAAGATATCTCCAAATCAATTAGAGATATCTTCAAATCAATTGGAGAGCTCTGCAATTCAATTGGAGATATCTCCAAATCAATTATGGATATGTTTTATTTGGAAGAATTGGAGATATCTCCAATTCATTTGTTGCTCTCTCTAATTGAATTAAAGATATCTCCAATTCATTTGGAGAGCTCTCTAATTCAATTAGTGAGAGCAACAAATGAATTGTTGATTTGAAGATATCTTCAATTGAATTAGAGAGGTCTGCAAATCAATTAGAGAGCTCTCCAATTGAATTGATGATATCAGTAATTCAATTGGAGAGCTCTCTAATTATTTGAAGAGCTCTCTAAATATTTGAAGAGCTCTTCAAATATTTGAGTTTATGTAGATTCGGCGTTCCATACTTGTGATAGATATATTTTACTTTATGTTAATATTGTGATGGACCATGGAGGTTACACAGATTATCCATAAAAGTTATTTTCATTTTAGTTTCTGTTTTAGTGGTTTGTTTCCTATTTGAGCCACGTACAAGATTGAAAGCTGCATTTTTTTTGACAGTTAAAATAGATTTTGAGATGCTTCATGACCTACAGCATCTCAGAAATCTCAGAAATCTATTTTTATTCAGTAACAAATCATGTGATCCAAAACACACTCACTTGATTCGGAACTGCCTGAAAAACCCAAGTAAATACAATCAGTTCAGAAACAGAAATATTCATGTGTGTGAGAAACAACAAATATGCGATGAAAGGTGGGATATTATGCTGTTAAACCTCAAAAGTCTTTTTAAATTCTTACTTCATTTATTCAAACTATCACAATTTGTTTCGTTAGTGATCCAGAACTCACACACTAACTGTACTCAGAAAATGTACTAATACATTGAAACACGTGAATATATCATTTTGATGAACACGCTTATAATTATTATTTACTCTTTGACACTTTGACTGCATACTGACAGACAGACGCTCTCTGACACCTCTACATCATGACAGGGTCTTTCAAATAGTACTGATCATGATCAATTTCTTCTTTTCTTACAATGTTTTCATACATATTTTACTATTATACATTTACTTTCATTTATAGAGATTTTCCATATTTTTGCCCAGCTATTTTCAAAGTTACGTCTACTGCCAATATGTGCTGCATGTGGTCAGGGACACTATATTGTTACTTACTCGGGTTGTCTTGTCAGGACGCGGTCTTTGCTAAACCTTTTCGTTATACCCCTGTCGAGGACTGGTCCGATCTGGAAATTTACACTTACGAGATGAATCACTAAAAACAATGGAGCAACAGTTCATGAGGTTTTAATTCACTTCTAAATCATAATCATATAACTACAATTCACATACAATGCATTGAAATATATCAACCGTTTAAAACACTGGAGCAACAGTTCATGGGGTTTAATTCACGTCTAATCATAAACGTATCACTATATACATGTAATGTATTGAAAACTACCGTTTTACGTATTAAACTTAAAGTACGACTACCTATGGCTTGCCACAACTTTAGTAGACAAGAGTGCACGAGTCTTTAGATAACACACACTGTTTGCATAGTAGATCATCTACTGAATCAAATAATATATCAAATCGTGTAAAAAGGGTTTCTCTTAAACAAGGGTTTCGTAAATCTTACAGCGATCGTTTAGTTACGTTTAGTTACGGTAGTAAACAGTCCCACAATGCACTCGGACACAAACTGTATATCCTGTCAGGAAATGTGGAAAATAAGCATGTTCTTGGAGAATAGATACGAATTACGCAGAAACTAGATTATGCAGACAAATGGAACAAGTATTAAATACACATTTAAGTTGACTGGACTAATTGTGCGAAAGTAACGGTGATTCACAAGCTAGGAAAATGATGAAATATGAGGATAAATAATGTGAATGTAAACAAACTTCGGGTAAGATTAAACGAACATGGGGAAGTATATTATGTGATTGGTCGGTCATTTTATGTTGGTCAACGCATAAGTGTACAGTTCTGTGTTACGTTGATAGCATCTTACTAGCAAATGACACTCGAAGTGAACACATACAGTGAACTCGACAGTTCCGGGTCATCGACAATTCCGGGTCAAATTTGGAAAAACATGTTTAGTATTCGAGAATGATACAATATTTTGACAATTTGATTATCAAGTCATATTACAAGGGGGGGGGGGGGGGGGGGGGGGGGGGGAAATTGTCTGTTAGGAGGGGAATTTTTTTTCAAAAAAGGGGAAAAATATATACTTTTCAGTGAGGGGAATGGGGCCGAATATCGGCCCCAAAAAGGCCCTAAAAAAAAACCTGGATTGTAGCCATAATTTCAGTAATACAGTTATGTATTGCACATACATGTATAGGTTATTTACTACTGAACAAGATATATATCTTTTATTAACCTGTCGAAGTTTTTAGCTCACCTATGCACGAAGTGCAAGGTGAGCTATTGTGATCACATTTTGTCCGGCGTCCGTCCGTCGTGCGTCGTCAACATTTCAGCTTGTTAACACTCTACAGGCTACATTTTGCAGCCAATCTTCATGAAAGTGTATCAGAACATTCATCTCCATCAAATCTTGGACAAGTTCGAAACTGGGCCATATGAGGTCAAAAACGAGGTCACTAGGTCAAATTGAAGCGAAATCTTGTTAACACTCTGGAGGCCACATTTTCAACTTGAGCATGTTGAAACTTTATCAGAATGTTTGTCTTGATGATATGTAGGTCAAGTTCGAACATGGGTCATGTCGGGTCAAAAAATAGGTCACTAGGTCAAATTGAAGGAAAATCTTGTTAACACTCTAGAGGCCGCAATTTTTGCTTCAGCAGTTTGAAATTTTGTCAGAATGTTTGTCTTAAAAATATCTAGGTCAAGTTCGAATATGGGTTATATCGGGTCAGAAACTAGGTCACTAAGCCAAATTGAAGGGTCATCTTGTTTACACTGTAGAGGCCACATTTTCAACTTGAGCATGTTGAAATATTGTCAGAATGTTTGTCTTAAAGATATCTAGGTCAAGTTTAAATATGGGTCATATTGGGTCAGAAACTAGGTCACTAGGCCAAATTGAAGGACAATCCTATTAACTCTGTAGAAGCCGCATGTTTTGCTTCAGCAGCTTGAAATTTGGTCAGAATGTTGAGCTAAATGATATCTAGGTCAAGTTTGAATATGGGTCATGCAGGGTCAAAAACTAGGTCACTAGGCCAAATTGAAGGAAAACCTTGTTAACACTTTGGATGCCGCATTTTTTGCTTAAGCAGCTTGAAATTTGGTCAGACTGTTTGTCTAAATGATATCTAGGCCAAGTTCGAATATGCTGGGTTAAAAACTAGGTCACTAGGCCAAATTGAAGGGTAATCTTGTTAACACTCTGGATACTGCATTTTTAACTTTAGCATGATGAAACTTTATCAGAATGTTTTTCTTGATGATATGTAAATCAAGTTCGATCAAGGGTCATGTTGGGTCAAAAAATAGGTCACTAGGTCAAATTGAAGGAAAATCTTGTTAACTCTGTAGAAGCCGCATGTTTTGCTTCAGCAGCTTGAAATTTGGTCAGAATGTTGAGCTAAATGATATCTAGGTCAAGTTTGAATATGGGTCATGCAGGGTCAAAAACTAGGTCACTAGGCCAAATTGAAGGAAAACCTTGTTAACACTTTGGATGCCGCATTTTTTGCTTAAGCAGCTTGAAATTTGGTCAGACTGTTTGTCTAAATGATATCTAGGCCAAGTTCGAATATGCTGGGTTAAAAACTAGGTCACTAGGCCAAATTGAAGAGTAATCTTGTTAACACTCTGGATACTGCATTTTTAACTTTAGCATGATGAAACTTTATCAGAATGTTTTTCTTGATGATATGTAAATCAAGTTCGATCGAGGGTCATGTTGGGTCAAAAAATAGGTCACTAGGTCAAATTGAAGGAAAATCTTGTTAACACTCTAGAGGCCGCAATTTTTGCTTCAGCAGTTTGAAATTTTGTCAGAATGTTTGTCTTAAAGATATCTAGGTAAAGTTCGAATATGGGTCATATTGGGTCAGAAACTAGGTCACTAGGCTAAATTGAAGGAACATCTTGTTAACTCTGTAGAAGACGCATTTTTTGCTACAGCAGCTTGACATTTTATGAGAATGTTTATCTAAATGATATCTAAGCCAAGATCGAATATGGATCATGTAGGGTCAGAAACAAGGTCAATAAAGGAAAATATTGTTCAAACTCCGGAGGCCGCATTTTTCTTTGAGCAAGTTGAAAATTTGTCAGAATGTTGTCTTGATAATATCTAGTCCATGTTGGAATATGGGTCATATCAGGTAAAAAAATATAGATCACTAGGCCAAATGAAGGAAAATCTTGTTAACACTGTGGAGGTTGCATTCAGAATAATTGTCCTGATGTATTTTGCATTGTAGTACATTGTATAATTAAGGTGAGCGATCCAGGGCCATCATGGCCCTCTTGTTTATGCCAAACTAGCGGATAAATTTGACCTAGTTCACATACGACACTTTCGGGTCAGCCAAAAGGAATATTTCTCAAAATTATCAATTTATTAGTAAAACTATTTTGGGAACTTTTTAAGAATAATTTAAAGCTTATGGTGATAAATCAATGTTAAAAATTTGTTATTAAAATTTACATTTTTTGTCAAATATGACTTATTAGTTGGTTATAATATTCATCAGTTTCTCTTGATGAATTTCAAATGATTTCAACTCCTTTCAATAATTTTATTTACAGTGATTTGCACATTTCTCTATATAAGTCGACTGTTGTAAACTAATGGGGTCACAGCACGTTCGACGTTACCTAACACCACTGACACTAAGGTCAATCATAGTTCAGAGTGTGTTTCACTTGTTTGAACTATTTTGTATCATTAAAATAATTAATGCAAGCGGATGGTTTTTCGTGATTCGGTCGAACCAATGAAATCATTGAAAAGGCAGATTATAACCAATCAAAACTCGACTTTGGCGGAGGAATTCAATTTTGGACTGCGGTTGAGAGCCGTAATCCGACTTTTTGAAAGCAGGCCGAGTATGTGAAAGGGGCATTTCACCCCTATCCCAAAAATACTAACTTTACTTATAGACGTAATAGTGTTATGATGCCTCTGCAGCAGACAATTTTTGAAAACATTGTGGCAAAAGGAGAATTTGCTCATGAGGAAGAATTTCTTCTTTTGTCACTATTTTTAGCTCCATTGGATGAAAGCCAGTTGAGCCTATGTCATGGTGAATTGTCCGTCATGCGTGTGTGCATCCGTTAACTTTTTGCTTCAAACAACTTCTCCTCTTTTACCACTTGACCAATTCAGATGAAACTTCATAGGAAACATCCTCTCAATGTCCTCTCCTAAATTCCTTCAAATTGGTTGGATCCATGCAAAAATCTGGTTTTCATGGCAACCGAAAGAAAGAAATGGTGTAAACTTAAAAAATATTCTCCTCCAAAAGTGTCAGGCCGATTTTCAAATAATTTTGTACAAATGTTCCTTGGGTGACCCTGTAGCAGATTCCTTCAAGCCAATTTGATTGGTTAAAAAAAACGTGGCCGCCACTCAGGGGGGGGGCAGGGTTATTTTGCCTTATATGGCTATAGTGAAAACTTGAAAAATCTTCTCCTCCGAAAGTGTTTGGCAATTTTCATTTTTTTAGCTCGACTATTCGAAGAATAAATGGAGCTATTGTAGTCACGTTGCCGTCGCCGTTGGTTAAAGTTTTTGTGCAAGCTAACATTTACCCTTATAACTTACATGCGCCTAGGCCAATGATCTTCAAACTTGGTATGGACATACTTCATAGCAAGTTGGTGATGCCTACACAGTTTGGAGTCAGTAGGTCAAAGGTCAAAGTCACTGTAACTTTCTATATATAGAAACAGTTCATGGTTAAAGTTGTTGTGCAAGCTAGCATTTACCCTTATAACTAACATACGCCTAGGCCTATGGTCTTTAAACTTTGTATGGACATTCTTCATAGCAAGTTGGGGATGCCTATAAACTTTGGAGTCAGTAGGTCAAAGGTCAAGGTCACTGTGACCTTCTATATGGAAACAGTTCATGGTTAAAGTTTTCGTGCAAGCTAGCATTTACCCTTATAACTAACATACACTTAGGCCTGTGATCTTCAAGTTGGTTTTGCCTAGAGAGTTTGGAGTTACTAGGTCAAAGGTCAAGGTCACTGTGACCTTTCTGTAAAGAAACAGTTAATGGTTAAAGTTTTTGTGAAAGCTAGCATTTACCCTTATAACTTACATACGCCTAGGCCTTTGATCTTCAAACGTGGTATGGACACAATCATAGCAAGTTGGTGATGCCTAGGAGAGTTTGGAGTCAATAGGTCAAAGGTTAAGTCAGGTTTTTTTTACCTAATATAAGAGGGGCCGTTTAACGGCCCCTTCCCCTCGGAAAATAAGCATAGTTTTTCCCAAAAAATATAAATTCCCCTCAAAAAAACAAATTATTATTAGCTTTTGAACATTAGCTTAAATCTCCTTTATCGATGCAATTTTCACCAGAACACCATGGACTTGTATTATTCGGGGGGTTGGTTCTGTGTATGACCCAAAACCTGCTGTGGCAAGATGGTTGTTGTCTGGACTAAGACAGAAAACACCCCATACTTTGCCATATTGAGCCAGAAATTGAAACACAGTTTCTAGAATATGCTGTATATATCTGACATGCTGTATATCTGACAGTCTCAGCAGCTTCTTTTCACAGCATGCTTTGACCATGTTTACATTACATTCATGATTGACCATAAACAGTGTATTGCACTATTGTAGTTCACATTGTGTTGCTTAAAATGAAAGTTCTAATAAGTTCTCAAAAATGAAAGTTGTTTTCTCTTTTAGCAAGTAACAAAAAATAGCATTTGCGAAAAAATGCAAGTAGAAAATCTTGCTTAATTCGACCCTTGACAGTGGTATAGTTTGAGTGAACTGGATTAAGACAATCTAGTGGAGGAGTTTAAGAACATGAAAAATAGAGAGATATGGCCTTGTAATGATAAAAGTTAAACAATAAACATGCACATTATACTAGTTTAAATTTTTCCCTTTTTAGCTCACCTGAGCTTTGCTCAAGGTGAGTTATTGTGATCGCCTTTTGTCCGGCGTTGCGTGCGTCATGCGTCAACTTCTTCTCCTCAGTAACCGGTGGGTCAATTGGGATGAAACTTCACAGAAAGCATCCTCTCAATGACCTCACCAGATTTCCTTCAATTTTTTGGGATCCATGCAGAATTCTGGTTTCCATGGCAACGAAATGAAAAAAACTTCAAAATTCTTCTTCTCCCAAACTGGTTGGCAGATTTTCAAATAATTTTGTAGAAATGTTCCTTGGATGACCATCTGTCAGATTCTTTCAAGCCATGTTGATTGTTTGAAAAACATGGGCGCCAGGGGGGGGGGGGGGGGGGGGGGGGCTATTTTGCCTTGTATGGCTATAGTGAAAACTTAAAAAATCTTCTTCTCCGAAAGTGTCAGACTGATTTTCAAATAGTTTTGTAGAAATGTTCCTTGGATGACCCTCTATCAGATTCCTTCAAGCCAAGTATATTGCTAAAAAAACATGGCCGCCAGGGGGGCGGGGCTGTTTTGCCTTATATGGCTAAAGTGAAAACTTAAAAAATCTTCTTCTCCGAAAGTGTCAGGCCGATTTTCAAATAATTTTGTAGAAATGTTCCTTGGATGACCCTCTATCAGATTCCTTCAAGCCAAGTTGATTGGTGAAAAAACATGGCCGCCAGGGGGGCGGGGCTACTTTGCCGTATATGGCTATAGTGAAAACTTAAAAAATCTTCTTCTCCGTAAGTGTCAGGCCGATTTTCAAATAATTTTGTAGAAATGTTCCTTGGATGACCCTCTATCAGATTCCTTCAAGCCAAGTTGATTGGTCGAAAAACATGGCCGCCAGGGTGGGCGGGGCTATTTTGCCTTATATAGCTATAGTGAAAACTTAAAAAATCTTCTTCTCCCAAACTGGTTGGCAGATTTTCAAATAATTTTGTAGAAATGTTCCTTGGATGACCCTCTGTCAGATTCCTTCAAGCCATGTTGATTGGTCGAAAAACATGGCCGCCAGGGGGGCGGGTACTTTACCTTATATGGCTATAGTGAACACTTAAAAAATCTTCTTCTCCGAAAGTGTCAGGCCGATTTTCAAATAATTTTGTAGAAATGTTCCTAGGGTGACCCTCTATCAGATTCCTTCAAGCCAAGTAGATTGGTCGTAAACTATGGCCGCCAGGGGACGGGGCTTATATAGCTAAAGTGAAAAAAAAAAAACCAGGTGAGCGATTCCAGGGTCATCATGGCCCTCTTGTTTTCTAAAACGCCGCGAAATTTACCCCCTTTTCAAAGGCCCCAGGCCCCTTCCCCTTTTTCAGAAAAAAACCCCTGTAAGTTCACCGTGACCTTCAATACAGAAACATTCCTTGCTTTAAAATTACTGATTGCTTAGGCCTATTGCCCTGAAACTTAGTTTGGGTAATGGTCATGATCAGCACTTGACTCAAACAGGTCATGGGATCATAAGGTCAAAGGTCAAGGTCACTTTGACCTTTAAGGAAAAAAACACTATTTTTTGCAATAACTTTGAACTAGTTGCATATGGTGCAAATTGTTGCCCTATGGTTAAAGGTTTGCGCGTGCAACTACATTAAGAGTCCATTTCTTAGTAACTACTTTATGCATTCCATTGAAACGTTATACAACCCTTCCAAACCATCACGCCTATGAAAGTAATCAAGTTAAATAACTCTATCCTCCATATAATGCAAATTATCACCCTTTAAGACATTTTGGTTAATGTTTAGCATGCAATAACATTAGATTCCAATATCTCAGTAATCAAATAAGCAGTGGAATAGTCGAGCATGCTGTCCTTCGACAGCTCTAATTTTGTAGAAATGTTCCTTGGGTGACCCTCTACCAGATTCCTTCAAGACAAGTTGATTGGTAGAAAAACATGGCCGCCAGGGGGTGGGGCTATTTTGCCTTAAATATGGCTAAAGTGAAAACATAAAAAATCTTCTCCTCCGAAAGTGTCTGGCCGATTTTCAAATAATTTTGTAGAAATGTTCCTTGGATGACCCTCTATCAGATTCCTTCAAGCCATGTTATGTTGATTGGTCGAAAAACATGGCATCCAGAGAGCGGGGCTATTTTGCCTGATATGGCTGTTTGGAGATTTAATTTTTTCCTAATGGTCGTGGAGCGATACTGGCTCACTTGGGCCTCTTGTTAGCTCACCTGAGCTTTGCTCAAGGTGAGTTATTGTGATCGCCTTTTGTCCGGCGGCCGCAGTGCGTCGTCTGCCGTGCTTAGTCCGTCAACTTCTTCTCCCCAGTAACCAGTGGGTCAATTGGGATGAAACTTCACAGAAAGCATCCTCTCAATGACCTCACCAGATTTCCTTCAAATCTTTTGGATCCATGCAAAATTCTGGTTTCCATGGCAACGAAATGAAAAAAACATAAAAATTCTTCTTCTCCCAACTGGTTGACAGATTTTCAAATTATTTTGTAGAAATGTTCCTTGGATGACCCTCTATCAGATTCCTTCAAGCCATGTTTATTGGTCGAAAAACATGGCCGCCAGGGGGGCCGGGCTATTTTGCCTTATATGGCTATAGTGAAAACTTAAAAAATCTTCTTCTCTGAAAGTATCAGGCCGATTTTCAAATAATTTTGTAGAAATGTTCCTTAGATGACCCTCTATCAGATTCCTTCAGACCATGTTGATTGGTCGAAAAACATGATGCCAGGGGGGCAAGGCTATTTTGCCTTATATGGCTATAGTGAAAACTTAAAAAATCTTCTTCTCTGAAAGTATCAGGCCGATTTTCAAATAATTTTGTAGAAATGTTCCTTAAGTGACCCACTTTCAGATTCCTTCAAGCCATGTTGATTGGTCGAAAAACATGGCCGCCAGTGGGCAGGACTATTTTACATTATATAGCTATAGTGAAATTTAAAAATCTTCTCCTGAAAGTATCAGGCCGATTTTCAAATAATTTTGTAGAAATGTTCCTAGGGTGACCCTCTGCTGCGGCATCAGAAAGGGGGCAAAATGTCCAAACTTTAAAATCTTCTCCTCTGAATCTGCATGTCAGATTCCATTATAGTTTGGTTGAAATGTTCCTTGGGTGACCCTCTACAAAGATTGTTCAAGGCATACTGTTTGGTTGAAAAACATGGCATTCAGGAGGCATCAGAAAAGGGGCAAAATGACAAATTTGGAAATTCCATTTTTAGCTCCACTGGCTGAAAGCCAGTCGAGCTTATGTCATGGCAAATTGTCCGTTGTGCGTGCGATTAGTTGTATGTCGGAAAGTGTCAAAATATTTCTGATTGTAAAAAATTTACAAAAACCTGCAAAACATATCGCGATATTTTTTTTCAAGCAGGCTTTTCCAGTAATCTCAAGCTTGATTGCCGACTTGTTCAAATTAAGTATGATGATTATCTTAGCTCACCTATGCATGAAGTGCAAGGTGAGCTATTGTGATCACATTTTTTCCAGCGTACGTTCGTCGTCCGTTGTGCGTCGTCAACATTTCAGCTTGTTAACACTCTACAGGCTACATTTTGCATCCAATCTTCATGAAAGTTAATCAGAACATTCATCTCCATCAAATCTTGGACAAGTTGTAACTGGGCCATATGAGGTCAAAAACTAGGTCACTAAGTCAAATTGAAGGGAAATCTTGTTAACACTCTGGAGGCCACATTTTCAACTTGAGCATTCTGAAACTTTATCAGAATGTTTGTCTTGATGATATGTAAGTCATGGGTCATGTCGGGTCAAATAGTAGGTCACTAGGCCAAATTGAAGGGATATCATGTTAACACTGTAGAAGCCGCATTTTTTGGTCAGAATGTTGAGCTGAACGATATCTAGGCCAAGTTCGAATATGGGTCATGCCCGGTCAAAAACTAGGTCACAAGGCCAAATTGAAGGGTATGTTTGTCTTGATGATATGTAGGTCAAATTTGAACATGGGTCATGTTGGGTCAAAAACTAGGTCACTAGGTCAAATTGAAGGAAAATCTTGTTAACACCCTAGAGGCTGCAATTTTCAAATTGAGCATATTGAATGAGCAATTTCTCCATTCGTCACAATTCTTTAACTTACTACTGAATTTTCCTGTCGTGGAAAGGGTTAAATAGATTGCATTAAATTCACTTATCCCTCAATATTGCAGCATTTCATTGTGATAATCTTCTGGTGAAAACAAGATTGCTGAACATCCAATGGACATGGATGAACCAAGTCAAGAAATGGAACCTGAGCAGAAAGATGTAGAGAAAACTGTTGAGTTTTACCTGGAAGCTTTTGAAATGGAGATAAGGAGATCACTCACTGAATCTGATGTGAAAAAAATAATTTTGTGTTATGGAAAGTTTGATACTGGTTTGTGTTTTCATTATTTGATTTTATAATTGCTTTTCATCTTCTAAGTTCTCCCAAGGAGAGCCATTGTGTTCACTTTTAGTCTGTTGTCTGTGCATCATGCATTGTCAACAATTGCCTTGTTAACACTCTACAGGCTTCATTTTGCATCCCATCTTCATGAAAGTTTATTAGGACATACATCTCCACCAACTCTCAGACATGAACACAACTGAGTCATCAGTCATGTGAGGTCAAACACTAGGTCACTAGGTCAAATTGAAGGAAAATCTCGTTAACACTCTAAAGGCCGCATTTTTGACGTGGGCATGTTGAAACTTGTGTCAGAATGTTTGTCTGTATGATTTGTAGGCTAAGTTTGAATATAGGTCATGTTTGGTCTAAAACAAGGTCACAAGGCAAAATTGTAGGAATATCTTTTAACACTCTAGAGGCCATTTGTTTTGTTTATCATAATGATATATAGGCCAAGTTCAAATATGGGTCATGTCAGTTCAAAAACTAGGTCACTTGGCCAAATTGAAGGAAAAACTTGTTAACACTCTGGAGTCTGGATGATATCTAGATCAAGTGCAATTAAGGGTCATGTCCTATCAAAAACAAGGTCACCGATTAGTAATTTCAACTTTTGAAACAAGTATTTCAACATTTGCAACAAGTATTTCAATTCTTTGAATTCAATAACTATACTTTCACTGATAGTAATTTACAGTTATTTTGTCTAGATGGATTACAAAGTTGTTTGCTGCAGCTGTGACATATGTGGGAAAGGGTTAAGAGAACATTATAAAGTAAAAGTGCTTTCCATCTGCAGCAGGCAACTTAAAAATCTCGTCGCGGATATTGAAAATTGCATTAATGAGAGATTGGTATAGGCTGACTTTTAACTCTTTCCCACATACAACAAATCTGCAGCAGATTTTTTTGAATACATTTAGGCTAAACAAAGGCAAAATCTATATTATTAAAGTATAAATGTTTTGAGTTGAGACATAGTGGCAAAGCGAAAAATTGCTCATGATAAGCAAATTCTCCTTTTGCCATAATGTTTTCAAAAGTGGTCTACAGCAGAGGCATCTAAATGTGTCTGCATGTGGGAAAGTGTTAATCTTTTTTTCTTTTATTTTATTTTAGATGAAATGAGAAGATTGTCTCAGTATGCAGAAAAGAGAACTCAATTTAAGATATTCGATGAAATAATAAAATCGATCAGAAATATGAAAAATGAACATCTAAAGTACACAGCCCTTGCTCAGGCCTTTAAGAAAATTGGTAAATTTTTAATCAATCTTTACAGGTTTCCATAGTACAAAGTTATTGTAATAATAATAATAATAATTGTTATAGTCAGATTTATAATGAACGATGATCAGACAATGAAGCTATATATACAGTTATGAATAGCAAAATCACCGACAGTCAATGCGTAAATGCTAACTATGGGACATGTTCAACAAGTGTGTAACTTAACCCTTTTATCTACATCCCTGCTCTTAACAGGATGTTATATCATTTAGTACACCATTTATTGTGCTCTTTGTATGATGGACATGAGTGGCATTCATACGTTTCAAATGTTATTACCCTTGCCAGATAGTTTGTATTATTTAAGTCAGCATCAACTTTAATAATTGTAGCATTGTAGATTTTCAAACTTTAGGACAAAACAATTAATCAATTATTAGAGCAGTACGTGTAACGTGTCCAGCGAATGATTTTTAATATATTTTTAGCTCACCTGAGCTTGGCTCAAGATGAGTTATTGTGATCGTTATTGTGATCGCCTTTTTGTCCATCGTGCGTCGTCCGTCAACTTCTTCTCCTCAGTAACCAGGGGGTCAATTGGGATGAAACTTCACAGAAAGCATCCTCTCAATAACCTCACCAGATTTCCTTCAAAGTTTTTGGATCCATGCAGAATTCTTGTTTCCATGGCAACGAAATGAAAAAAACTTCAAAATTCTTCTTCTCCCAAACTGGTTGGCAGATTTTTAGCTCACCTGAGCTTTGCTCAAGGTGAGTTATTGTGATCGCCTTTTGTCCGTCGTGCGTCGTGCGTCGTGCGTCAACTTCTTCTCCTCAGTAACCAGTGAGTCAATTTGGATGAAACTTCACAGAAAGCATCCTCTCAATGACCTCACCAGAATTCCTTCAAATTTTTGGGATCCATGCAAAATTCTGGTTTCCATGGCAACGAAACCGAAAAAACTTCAAAATTCTTCTCCTCCCGAATTGGTTGGCAGATTTTCAAATAATTTTGTAGAAATGTTCCTTGGATGACCCTCTATCAGATTCCTTCAAGCCGTGTCGATTGGGCGAAAAACATGGCCGCCAGGGGGGGCGGGGCTATTTTGCCTTATATGGCTATAGTGAAAACTTAAAAAATCTTCTCCTCCGAAAGTGTAAGGCCGATTTTCAAATAATTTTGTAGAAATGTTCCTTGGGTGACCCTCTATCAGATTCCTTCAAGCCATGTTGATTGGTCGAAAAACATGGCCGCCAGGGGGGGGCGGGTCTATATTGCCTTATATGGCTATAGTGCAAACTTAAAAAATATTCTCCTCCAAAAGTGTCAGGCCGATTTTCAAATAATTTTGTAGAAATGTTCCTTGGGTGATCCTCTATCAGATTCCTTCAAGCCATGTTGATTGGTCAAAAAACATGGCCGCCAGGGGGCGGGGCTATTTTGCCTTTTATGGCTATAATGAAAATTTAAAAAATCTTCTCCTCCATAAGTGTCAGGCCGATTTTCAAATAATTTTGTAAAAATGTTCCTTGGGTGACCCTCTATCAGATTCCTTCAAGCAATGTTGATTGGTCGAAAAACATGGCCGCCAGGGGGCGGGGGCTATTTTGCCTTATATGGCCAAAGTATAAACTTAAAAAATCTTCAACATCTTCTCCTCAGTAACCAGTGGGTCAATTGGGATGAAACTTCACAGAAAGCATCCTCTTAATGACCTCACCAGAATTTCTTCAAATTTTTTGGGATCCATTCAGAATTCTTGTTTCCATGGCAACGAAACGAAAAAAAGTATAAAGTGTCGGCCCGATTTTCAAATAATTTTGTAGAAATGTTCCTTGGATGACCCACTTTCAGATTCCTTCAAGCCATGTTGATTGGTCAAAAAACATGGCCGCCAGTAGGCAGGGCTATTTTGCATTATATGGCTATAGTGAAAACTTAAAAAATCTTCTCCTCCAAAAGTATCTGGCCGATTTTCAAATAATTTTGTAGAAATGTTCCTAGGGTGACCCTCTATCAGATTCCTTCAAGCCAAGTTGATTGGTCAGAAACTATGGCTGCCAGGGGGCGAGGCTTATATAGCTAAAGTGAAAAAAAATAAAAAATCAGGTGAGCGATTCAAGGGCCATCATGGCCCTCTTGTTAAATAATTTTGTAGAATTGTTCCTTGGATGACTCTCTATCAGGTTCCTTCAAGCCATGTTGATTGGTAGAAAAACATGGCCGCCAGGCGGGGCGGGGCTATTTTGCCTAATATGGCTATAGTGAAAACTTAAAAAATCTTCTCCGACGATAGTGTCTGGCCTATTTTCAAATAATTTTGTAGAAATGTTCCTTGGAAGACCCTCTATCAGATTCCTTTAAGCCATGTTGATTTGTCAAAAAAAAAATGGCCGCCAGGGGGGGCAAGGCTATTTTGCCTTATATGGCTATAGTGAAAACTTAAAAAATCTTCTCCTCCGAAAGTGTAAGGCCTATTTTCAAATAATTTGGTAGAAATGTTCCTTAGATGACCCTCTATCAGATTCCTTCAAGCCATGTTGATTTGTCAAAAAACATGGCCGCCAGGGGGGGCAAGGCTATTTTGCCTTATATGGCTATAGTGAAAACTTAAAAAATCTTCTCCTCCGAAAGTGTAAGGCCTATTTTCAAATAATTTGGTAGAAATGTTCCTTAGATGACCCTCTATCAGATTCCTTCAAGCCATGTTGATTTGTCAAAAAACATGGCCGCCAGTGGGGCAGGGCTATTTTGCCTTATATGGCTATAGTGAAAACTTAAAAAATGTTCTTCTCCCAAACTGGTTGGCAGATTTTCAAATAGTTTTGTAGAAATGTTCCTTGGATGACCCTCTATCAGATTCCTTCAAGCCAAGTTGATTGATCGAAAAACATGGCCTCCAGGGGGGGCGGGGCTATTTTGCCTTATATGGCTATAGTGAAAAATTAAAAAATCTTCTCCTCCGAAAGAGCCGATTTTCAAATAATTTTGTAGAAATGTTCCTTAAGTGACCCACTTTCAGATTCCTTCAAGCCATGTTGATTGGTCAAAAAACATGGCCGCCACTGGGCAGGGCTAATTTGCATTATATGGCTATAGTGAAAACTTAAAAAATCTTCTCCTCCAAAAGTGTCTGGCCGATTTTCAAATAATTTTGTAGAAATGTTCCTAGGGTGACCCTCTATCAGATTCCTTTCAGCCAAGTTGATTGGTCAGAAACTATGGCCGCCAGGGGGCGGGGCTTATATAGCTAAAGTGAAAAAAAAAAAATCAGGTGAGCGATTCCAGGTCCACCATGGCCCTCTTGTTTTCAAAACTATTAGTGATTGTACACTTACAATACTTATTTATCATCATAACCTCCATCAACCGACAAGAGTACATAACTCTTTTATGCAAAGCTCAGGTGAGCTATATATAAGAGTTTGTTTAAGAATTATGGCCCTTTTTCGATTTATAATTTTTTTAGCTCACCTGAGCTTTGCTCAAGGTGAGTTATTGTGATCGCCTTTTGTCTGGCGTCTGTCTTGCATCGTCCGTCGTGCGTCACCTTCTTCTCCTCAGTAACCAGTGGGTCAATTGGGATGAAACTACACAGAAAGCATCCTCTCAATGACCTCACCAGATTTCCATCAAATTTTTGGGATCCATGCAGAATTCTAGTTTCCATGGCAACGAAATGAAAAAAAATTCAAAATTTGTCTTCTCCCAAACTGGTTGGCAGATTTTCAAATTATTTTGTAGAAATGTTCCTTGGATGACCCTCTATCAGATTCCTTCAAGCCATGTTGATTGGTCGAAAAACATGGATGTCAGGGGTGCGGGGCTATTTTGGCTTATATGGCTATAGTGAAAACTTAAAAAATCTTCTTCTCCGAAAGTGTCGGGCCGATTTTCAAATAATTTTGTGGAAATGCTCCTTGGATGACCCTCTATCAGATTCCTTCAAGCCATGTTGATTGGTCGAAAAACATGGCCTCCAGGGGGGCGGTGCTATTTTGCCTTATATGGCTATAGTGAAAACTTAAAAAATCTTCTCCTCTGGACGTGTCCGGCTGATTTTCAAATAAATTTGTAGAAATGTTCCTTGGATGACCCTCTATCAGATTCCTTCGGACCATGTTGATTGGTTGAAAAACATGGCAGCCAGGGGGGCGGGGCTATTTTGCCTTATATAGCTATAGTGAAAAAATCTTCTACTCCGAAAATGTCAAATAATTTTGTAGAAATGTTCCTCTGGCGGTCATGTTTTTTAGCTCACCTGAGCTTTGCTCAAGGTGAGTTATTGTGATTGCCTTTTGTCCGGCGTCCGTCGTGCGTCAACTTCTTCTCCTCAGTAACCAGTGGGTCAATTTGGATGAAACTTCACAGAAAGCATCTTCTCAATGACCTCACCAGAATTCCTTCAAAATTTTGGGATCCATGCAAAATTCTGGTTTCCATGGCAACGAAACCGAAAAAACTTCAAAATTCTTCTTCTCCCAAATTGGTTGGCAGATTTTCAAATAATTTTAGAATTGTTCCTTGGATGACCCTCTATCAGATTCCTGCAAGCCGTGTTGATTGGTCGAAAAACATGGCCGCCAGGGGGGGCGGGGCTATTTTGCCTTATATGGCTATAGTGAAAACTTAAAAAATCTTCTCCTCCGAAAGTGTAAGGCCAGTGTAAGGCCAGAAAAATAAAAAAAAAATCATGGCCCTCTTGTTTACCATTCAACATGGCTTGAAGGAATCTGATAGAGGGTTATCCAAGGAACATTTCTACAAATTTATTTGAAAATCAGCTGGACACTTCCGGAGGAGAAGATTTTTTAAGTTTTCACTGTAGCCATATAAGGCAAAATAGCCCCGCCCCCCTGGCGGCCGATTTTCAAATAATTTTGTAGAAATATTTCTAGGGTGACCCTCTATCAGATTCCTTCAAGCCAAGTTGATTGGTCGAAAACTATGGTCGCCAGGGGGCGGGGCTTATATAGCTAAAGTGAAAAAAAAAAAAAACAGGTGAGCGATCCAGGGCCATCATGGCCCACTTGTTTAAGTTATTCATATAAAATAAAATTGTTTCAAAACAATTTGAGATATAGCTTAAACACTTACAAATATCTTTTTGCAATCATTACCTCCACCAACAGCTAAGAGTGCATAATTCAGTAAAGATTTGTGTAAGAATTAAGATTCTTTTTAGACTTATGAAGTACTTTGCTTATAAATAATATGATAAAGTACTTGGTTATGTTTTTTCTATCACCCAAAAACGTTTTGTTTTATTGGCAAGCACAAAAAAGTCTAGTGTACTGTCTGTCCTCCGACAGCTCTTGTTTTCAAAACCATTACATATATAGCTTATACACTTACAATACTTATTTACCATCATTACCTCCATCAACAGACAAGAGTACATAACTCGGTCAAGTTTATTTTAAGAATTATGGCCCTTGTTTTATTTATAATTTTGGTTAAGTTATTCATACCAAATCAACTTTTTTCAAAACAATTATATTTTTTTGTATTATTGGCAAGCACAAAAAAGTCGAGCGTGCTGTCTTCCAACAGCTCTTGTTCTACAAGAGCCAGAAGACATACTCTACAGCAACACACATGGAGAATCCCACCTAAATCGGAGAATGTCCAGCACAAGCATATCACTCACTTGTCTCACAGCTGCTTCCTCTTCATTGGAAGAAGACAAAAAAAAACCTGAATCTGAGTGTAGTTATGTCTGCATTATCACAGACAGAACACTCCATACTAGTATGAATTGTCCTCAAGCAAACACAACTCAGACTACACTGTCTGGATGTGATAACACTTCTACATTGAAGTATGATGCAATTGTTTGCCAAATTTGACATCAAACCATTGATACACACTCCCTCTTAGATTCAGGTACCTGCACTGACAATTGTGACAGTATAATATACTTGAACTAACTGCTTCACATTTTTACCTGATAGGGGTCAACACTTTAGGACAGCCAGAAAATTACTCAGCCAATTTCCTTTTTATTATTGCTAAAATAGTTTTTAATTATTTATTTCTTACTTTGTTGTCTCTATAAGTAATATTTGCAGAAGTTTCAATATTTTCAAAAATGTTGATTTTCATCTGGGGTTCAACACCTTTAACCCATTCCCTCATATAGACGCTTTCTGACGCCTCTTTAGCAGACGGCTTTTTGTAAACATAGTGACAAAAGAAGAAATTGCACAAAACGTGCAATTTCTTCTTTTGCCACAATGTTTTCCTCTTTTTGTCATAGGTTATCCATTTAATTATGGAGATTTTCTATTTTTAGCTCACCTGAGCTTTGCTCAAGGTGAGTTATTGTGATTGCCTTTTGTCCGTCGTCCATCGTGCGTCGTGCGTCGTGCGTCAACTTCTTCTCCTCAGTAACCAGTGGGTCAATTGGGATGAAACTTCACAGAAAGCATCCTCTCAATGACCTCACCAGATTTCCTTCAAATTTTTGGGATCCATGCAGAATTCTGGTTTCCATGGCAACGAAATGAAAAAAACTTCAAAATTCTTCTTCTCCCAAACTGGTTGGCAGATTTTCAAACAATTTTGTAGAAATGTTCCTTGGATGACCCTCTATAAGATTCCTTCAAGCCATGTAGATTGGTCAAAAAACATGGCCGCCAGGGGGGGGGCGGGGCTATTTTGCCTTATATGGCTATAGTGAAAACTTAAAAAATCTTCTTCTCCGAAAGTGTCAGGCCGATTTTTCAAATAATTTTGTAGAAATGTTCCTTGGATGACCCTCTATCAGATTCCTTCAAGCCATGTTGATTGGTCAAAAAACATGGCCGCCAGGGGTGCGGGGCTATTTTGCCTTATATGGCTATAGTGAAAACTTAAAAAATCTTCTCCTCCGAAAGTGTCAGACTGATTTTCAAATAATTTTGTAGAAATGTTCCTTGGATGACCCTCTATCAGATTCCTTCAAGCCATGTTGATTGGTTGAAAAACATGGCAGCCAGGGGGGGCGGGGCTATTTTGCCTTATATGGCTATAGTGAAAATTTAAAAAATCTTCTTCTCCGAAAGTGTCAGGCCAATTTTCAAATAATTTTGTAGAAATGTTCCTTGAGTGACCCACTTTCAGATTCCTTCAAGCCATGTTGATTTGTAAAAAAACATGGCCACCAGGGGGGCAGGGCTATTTTGCCTTATATGGCTATAGTGAAAACTTAAAAAATCTTCTCCTCCGAAAGTGTCAGGCTGATTTTCAAATAATTTTGTAGAAATGTTCCTAGTGTGACCCTCTATCAGATTCCTTCAAGCCATGTTGATTGGTCGAAAAACATGGCCACCAGGGGGGGGCGGGGGGGGCGGGGCTATTTTGCCTTATATGGCTATAGTGAAAACTTAAAAAATCTTCTTCTCCGAAAGTGTCAGACCGATTTTCAAATAATTTTGTAGAAATGTTCCGAGGGTGACCCTCTATCAGATTCCTTCAAGCCAAGTTGATTGGTCGGAAACTATGGCCGCCAGGGGGCGGGGCTTATATAGTTAAATTGAAAAAAAAAAAATCAGGTGAGCGATCCAGGGCCATCATGGCCCTCTTGTTTGACAAAATACGTTGAAAGTCGTCTGCTGCAGAATTGCTGTATGAGGGAAAGGGTTAAGAGATAGAATACAATTTTACAAACTCGAAAACAGAATGCCTGGTTTATATGGGTAATTTAAATAATATATGGAGTTAATATTTCAGGTCATGAAAAGGTCCATCTAATCCTTAATGGTGAAGCTTTACCAACCAATGACACTCATAGACAACTAATCTATCACTGTGGTGAAGCTATTTGTGAAATGATAGCGGTCGACCAGGTTTTGCCTGATTTAGTCATGGAGGGTGTTGTATGTGAAGAGGACAGACAGGCTATTCAAAGCAAACTTGAAATGAAAGGAAATTGGGATGCAGCTTATCAACTGCTTTACTGTTTACCTAATAAAAAAATGGACTGGTACCAGATTTTTATGACAATATTGCTGAAACATAAACACCAGGATCTGGCCAATTTTATATATGATGGTAAGAATACCAATTCCTACATGCAATAAATAACTTATTGAATAGAGTTGAAAACATTGTGGCAAAAGGTGAAATTTCTCATTATTATTATACCCCCAAAAAACAAAGTTTTGGGGGGTATATAGGAGTCACTGTGTCAGGCTGTCGGTCGGTCGGTCGGTCGGAAGCCATATTTTGTCAGGCCTATTTCATACAAACCACTGGGTGGAATTCAATAAAATTTTACATGAAGCTTCTATACCAAGAGGAGATGTGCATTTCTTAAAGGGGTTACAATTGCATTTTATTAGCTCACATGAGCTTTGCTCAAGGTGAGTTATTGTGATCGCCTTTTGTCCGGCATCCGTCGTCCATCGTCCGTCGTGCGTCAACTTCTTCTCCTCAGTAACCAGTGGGTCAATTGGGATGAAACTTCACAGAAAGCATCCTCTCAATGACCTCACCAGATTTCCTTCAAATTTTTGGGATCCATGCAGAATTCTGGTTTCCATGGCAACGAAATGAAAAAAACTTCAAAATTCTTCTTCTCCCAAACTGGTTGGCAGATTTTCAAATAATTTTGTAGAAATGTTCCTTGGATGACCCTCTATAAGATTCCTTCAAGCCATGTTGATTGGTCAAAAATCATGGCCGCCAGGGGGGGCGGGGCTATTTTGCCTTATATGGCTATAGTGAAAACTTAAAACATCTTCTTCTCCAAAAGTGTCTCGCCGATTTTCAAATAATTTTGTAGAAATGTTCCTTGGATGACCCTTTATAAGATTCCTTCAAGCCATGTTGATTGGTAAAAAAACATGGCCGCCAGGGGGCGGAGCTATTTTGCCTTATATGGCTATAGTGAAAACTTAAAAAATCTTCTCCTCCGAAAGTGTCAGACCGATTTTCAAATAATTTTGTAGAAATGTTCCTTGGATGACCCTCTATCAGATTCCTTCAAGCCATGTTGATTGGTTGAAAAACATGGCCGCCAGGGGGGGGCGGGGCTATTTTGCCTTATATGGCTATAGTGAAAACTTAAAAAATCTTCTTCTCCGAAAGTGTCAGGCCAATTTTCAAATGATTTTGTAGAAATGTTCCTTAATTGACCCACTTTCAGATTCCTTCAAGCCATGTTGATTGGTAAAAAAACATGGCCACCAGGGGAGCAGGGCTATTTTGCCTTATATGGCTATAGTGAAAACTTAAAAAATCTTCTCCTCCGAAAGTGTCGGGCTGATTTTCAAATAATTTAATAGAAATGTTCCTAGTGTGACCCTCTATCAGATTCCTTCAAGCCATGTTGATTGGTCGAAAAACATGGCCGCCAGGGGTGGGGGGGGGGGTGTGGGGTGGGGGCGGGCTATTTTGCCTTATATGGCTATAGTGAAAACTTAAAAAATCTTCTTCTCCGAAAGTGTCAGGCCGATTTTCAAATAATTTTGTAGAAATGTTTCTTAAGTGACCCATTTTCAGATTCCTTCAAGCCATGTTGATTGGTCAAAAAACATGGCCGCCAGTGGACAGGGCTATTTTGCCTTATATGGCTATAGTGAAAACTTAAAAAATCTTCTCCTCCAAAAGTGTAAGGCTGATTTTCAAATAATTTTGTAGAAATGTTCCTAGGGTGACCCTCTATCAGATTCCTTCAAGCCAAGTTGATTGGTCGGAAACTATGGCCGCCAGGGGGCAGGGCTTATATAGTTAAATTGAAGAAAAAAAAATCAGGTGAGCGATCCAGGGCCATCATGGCCCTCTTGTTTTACAGAGTTATGGCCCTTTTACATATTAAGTAAGCCATATTTTGTCCGGCTTTTCATACAAACCACTGGGTGGAATTCAATAAAATTTTACATGAAGCTTCTATACCAAGAGGAGATGTGCATATCCTAAAGGGGTTACAATTGCATGTTATTTTACAGTGTTATGGCCCTTTTACTTATTAAGTAAGCCATATTTTGTCCGGCCTATTTCTTACAAACCACTGGGTGGAATTCAATAAAATTTTACAAGAAGCTTCTATACCAAGAGGAGATGTGCATATCCTAAAGGGGTTACAATTGCATGTTATTTTACAGAGTTATTGCCTTTTTACTTATTAAGTAAGCCCTATTTTGTCCGACCTATTTCTTACAAACCACTGAGTGGAATTCAATAAAATTTTACATGAAGCTTCTATACCAAGAGGAGATGTGCTTACCCTACAGGTCTTACAATTGCATGTAATTTTACAGAGTTATGGCCCTTTTGTTGGTCGGTCGGAAGCTATATTTTGAATCAAGGTGCTGTTTTGGGGGTATTTATCATCTTCAATGATAGTTCTAGTAACTCCTGTTGCCACAATGTTTTCAAAAGTCTTTTTCATCTGCTTGTGGGAAAGAAATATATCAGGCACAAAATGAAATAAGCTTTTCTAGTTGAAAGTCTGTCTTACCTGTTTTTACCCTTTCCCTCTTTCGACATATTAGCAGCAGATGACTTTGAAAACAATTACAAAACATTATTGAGTAAGTTGAACTATTGAATAGAGTTGAAAACATTGTAGCAAAAGGAGAAATGGCTCATTGTGAGCAATTTCCACTTTGGCCACAATGGTTTCAAAATTCTTCTGCTGCAAATGTGTCAAAAGGTGTCTGCAAGCAGGGAAGGGTTAAAGAGCAAATTGGACTAGTCACGCAGCTATAATGTTTGTTAGGAATAAGAACATATAAGACTTGACCTTTACAATAGTTGTCTCAGAAAATAGCTGTTAAAATATTTGCAGAATTGAAAATATTGTGGGAAAAAAAACCAAAAAAATTATTTGCTACAAATACAATTAGCTAAAAACTGTCCTACACCATCATAGATTTTATAAGCTTGGCTATTTGAACAGCAAATTGAATGTGTCATGCAAAATATTTGTAACCAGAATGTAGCTACAAATGTTTTGTGTGTGGCCTAGAAATAAAGGGTCTGGTTAGATGTCACAGACTGATATGAGGTTTATTTCATTCCAACATACAATACATCTGAAGTGGTCAATTGTGTAACACCTTGACAGAAATATGTAGTCAAATTATTAAACAGAGGTGAAAACATTGTGGCAAAAGGATGAATTACACATAATGGGCTGTTTCCCCTTTTGCTACAATGCTTTCAAAAGATGTCCTCATCAGATGCCTCAAAATGCCTCTATATGTGCTAAAGGAATAACTAACCACAGATAATTAATCCTTTTCCACATATGTCCTTTTCCACATACAGACACTTTCTGAGGACTCTGCAGCAAATTACTTCTGCCACTATGTTTTCATGGGATTCTTCTTATATTCTAGAATAATAATCTTTCATGAAAATACTATTTTGGATTTGTCAATTTCAGAGTCGCAAAAAATGGGGGAAGATGGTAAAGACACAACTGTATCAATGAGCTTTATTCAACAACCTGGTAATTTAAAAATTTGATCATCATCATTTAAAATCAATAACGTTGTTTATCCCATTGGATACAAAACAGGACATTATTTATTAGCTCGACTATTCAAAGAATATGAAAGCTATATTACTCACCCTGGTGTCGGCGTCAAAGTCACACCTTTGTTAGGTTTTGCATGCAAGTAATTAAATACTATATGTATGCATTGAAACTTTCTACAACTCCAACCCAGTTATCAAACCTATGTAGATTATCAAGTAAGATAACTCTATCCTGCATTTTATGCAAGTTATGGCCCTTTTTAGCTCACCTGAGCTTTGCCTCAAGGAGAGTTATTGTGATGGCCTTTGTCCGAGCGTCCGTCGTCCGTCGTGCGTCGTCCGTCGTTCCGTCGTCCGTCGTGCGTCAACTTCTTCTCCTCAGTAAACCAGTGGGTCAATTGGGATGAAACTTCACAGAAAGCATCTCTCAATGACCTCACCAGAATTCCTTCAAATTTTTGGGATCCATGCAAAATTCTGGTTTCCATGGCAAACGAAACCGAAAATACTTCAAAATTCTTCTTCTCCCAAATTGGTTGGCAGATTTTCAAATAATTTTGTAGAAATGTTCCTTGGATGACCCTCTATCAGATTCCCTTCAAGCCGTGTTGATGGTAAAAAACCATGGCCGCCCAGGGGGGGGCGGGGCTATTTTGCCTTATATGGCTATAGTGAAAACTTAAAAAATCTTCTCCTCGGTCAAAAAAACATGGCCGCCCCCCCCCGCCAGGGAGGGGGCGGGGCTATTTTGCCTTATATGGCTATATGTGAAAAACTTAAAAAAACTTTCCTCCGAAAGAGTAAGTGCCGATTTTCAATAATTTTGTAGAAATGTTCCTTTGGGTGGACCTCCTATCAGATTCCTTCAAGCCATTGTTGATTGGTCGAAAACATGCCGCCAGGGGGGCGGTGCTGGTATTTTGCCTTATATGGCTATGGTGCAACTTAAAAAATCTTCTCCTCCTAAAGATGTCAGGACGATTTTCAAATAATTTTGTAGTAAAATGTTTCCCTTTGGGTGGATTTCCCCTCTAATTCAGGGGGGGATTCCTTCAACCCCAGTTGATGGTCAAAAAACATGGCCGCCAGGGGGCGGGGCTATTTTGCTTTTATAGGCTATAATGAAAACTTAAAAATATCAGATCTACCTCCATAAAGTGTATCGCGTGTGCGCGACTTGTCAAATAGATTGGGTGAGAATCATGTTCCTAGGGTGACCCTCTTATCAGATTCCTTCAAGCCAAGTTGATTGGTCGGAAACTATGGCTGCCAGGTGGGCGAGGCTTATATAGCTAAAGTGAAAAAAAAAAAAAAAAAAATCAGGTGAGGCGATTCAAGGGCCATCAATGGCCTCCTCTTGGTTTACTTAGAAATTTCTGGTTGCGTGCAACTAAATTCAAAGTCCATATCTCTAGTATTTACTTGTTGCATTGCATTGAAACTTAAATAAAGTCTTGTGTGCAATCTAAATTTCAGGAGCTCCATATTCTCTGTATTTACTTGATGCATTGCATTGAAACTTTCTAATCCCTACCAAACTATCACACCTATGTAGATATCATAGTAGATAACTTTTGTGATCACGCTCACTGTGCCAGTCGTCATAGTCCGTCGTCGTCGTCCAGTCAGTCCGATCCGTTCACATTTTCCTACACGAAATCTCCCTCCTACACCAATAACCAATTCAAATAATTTTACAGGAATGTTCCTTGGGTGGATCTCTTCAAACTTGTTCAAAAAATCTATTCTATGTAGAACTTTGGGCTGCCACGGCAAACCAAAAAAAAGGGGGGAAATTAACCAAAACTTAAAAAAATATTCTTGTCTGAAAGTAGAAGGCCCATGCGATTTGGATATTTGGTATGCAGCATCATCTAGTAGTAGAAACCTCTACCAAGATTGTTCAAATAATATGAACTCCTGGGGTCAAAATGACCCCCTCCCCCTGGGGTCACTTGTTTACATAGACTCATATAGGGGCAACCCTTTAAAAAAGTACTTCTTGGCTAAAAGTAGAGGGCCCATGCCTTTGATATTTGGTAAGTTAGTATCATCTAGTGAACCTCTACTCAAAGATTGTTCAAATTATAGCCCTGGGGTCAGAAATGACCCCTACCGTGGGTTCACTTGTTTTAACATCGACTCATATAGGGG
>JASEVX010001004.1:0-30498 GCA_031761405.1 Serripes groenlandicus
CTGAGAGAGAGATAATTGTTTTGGAAAATATCAATTAATAATTGTTCAATTCTAATACATAGTAAACAAAACATTCGAATGAAACTGTTGCCTGGAAAAAAATAACGGTTGTATTGCATAAATGAAATGAAACAATTGGTTAAGAATAAAGAAAACCTTTATTTTAACTCGTGTAATAAGTACGCTTATGTTCTTTTTACTGGAGAACCGCTCAAATGTTAAAAACGCCATTCAATCCGATTTACTAATCAATATCAATTAAACGCGCATACAGTATTCCCTCTGATGCGTCTGGGCAAAGAGGATTCGGTAAATGGTATTGTGGTGAAGTTGGATAGTTGGATAATTGAAGATGCTATCGGACATGTTCTGTCTCAAATTACATGCCACACGCCTCATCTCGGTGCTATTTACGACAGATTCCTTCCAGAATAACATACTCTACTGTACAAAACATCGAGTTCGAAAGGTGGTTATGCTGACATTACGAAGGAAACTGTACCGTATGTTTCATCAAAGTTCATTACACCCTTTCTCAAAATGAAAAATGAAACTGTAATTATTGAAAATAGTTGAAAACATTGTGGTAAAAGAGGAACTTGCTCATTATGGGAAATGTCTTCGTTTGTTACATTGTTTTCAAAAGGCGTCAGAAAGCGTCTTTATGTTAAGAAAAGGAGAAAAATGAAAGATATATAGTGATACTGTCAAACGATAAAAGTTTGCAACAACATACCATTGCAAGGTGTTTTCCACAACTAGTAATTGCTTGGAGTTCATCGCCGTTTTCAACAGCTTTACTGTTATATCAATGCCGGAAGTTCACCTAAATATTCTCGAACCAGTGCTCTACGTAGCATTCTTCCAATGCAATTAACATCCTTCCCAGGTACTATATTTAGCCCATTTGTAAACTAAGAATATCGCTATATGCATGTAAATGTTGAGGGGATTAGTTTGAAAACCTCTCCAATGAAATGAGTATCCCTGTATATAAGTATCCTATATACCAGTTACACTTTTTTTAACTCTTTCAGCGCCAAAGGCAATATTGAGGTTTTTTGCAAACAATACTGATTCAGGTGAGTCAGCTTGTAACGAGCTGTCTCACCTGAAATCAGCATTGTTTGCTTTATCGTTATCAAAATAGTCCAAACTGTTATTACATGAGAAATGAAGACGCCCTTATTTTGAACATGGAAGAGTCTACTTTAAACAATTCGGCGCTGAAAGAGTTAATAACTAAATATTTAATAAATGTCAACGGTCGGCTTTAATGGTGCAATATACTATAGACAGTTGACTGACGGGAACACAATAGAAAACGCATACACCTAAATATTGCGGAAAGCAATTATCATATCTTTATTTCTTTAATAAGATTTCATTTTACCTTCGTCGTATACTTGGATATGATAAATCGTAAAATCCTTAAAACTTTGAATAAAACTCTACACTTACAAATTTCAACTATTGGCAGACATACGGTTCGGTCCAAATAAAACTCACTTACAAAGTCAACTTTCAGTATAAATACATCACAATTAAATGAAACATCAAACATATGATTTACAAATGAAAGAAACTTGTAAAACATATGAAAATAATAATTTTGGATGTGTTTTCTTAGGGTGAGTTTAATGTGGGGGCTAGTTGTCTCAGGATTGGGGCGACTTGTCTTTGGTGCGTTTTGAATAGATCAGAACAAGATTTATCTAATCTGATCTTAAAGCGTCAAATAGGCTCTGTATAAGTGTACTTGATCTGCTTTAAATCCGCGTTGTATGTCTGACTTAAGATATTGTATTCATTCGCGTAATATGCCTTAAATAAGCTAAAACAATGGCATATACGCGCAACAAAAAACGATTCAATCATTTGATAACCAAGTTATCTCGCTTCTTCAAAACCCTGAATTTACGACATTGTGTGGTTTTTTTGTTGACAATATTTATGTGACTCACGATTTGAATGTACAATTTAACATTTAAACATATAAATGTATTTGATACTGTTACTTGTACTTTGTAATATGAGGCGTCCTGCGAGAAAGGCAACAGTATAGCCTCTGCGTAATGTATCGACCCACATTAGCCTGCGCACTCCGCGCAGACTGATCCGGGCCGACACATTCCGTCTTAGTTTAATACTATTTTATTGCAGAAGATATCAATACATGTTTATAATACATTGCACATATTATGTGTACATATAAGCAGCTTACAAGTAGAATTGAAATGCATGCAAATTAATTAATTAATTAATAGTTATATTGAGATCAAAGACAAAAGAGTTGGGCCACAAGTTTTACCAACATTAGTGACGGTCCTCCCATTATAGCAGGTTGCGGTAAGGTAAGATGAGTCGAATATATAAACCATATATAGTCATACAAGAAAAAAATATAAATCAATAGAAAATATGAAAAAAAAAAAAAAATGATCCCGGTCGATTCTATACGCAGAGTCAACAATGTTGGTTTCTCGCGGGACGGCTCATATTAGTTATCAGAAACATCAAAATCAACAAAGCATTTACAACGTCCGTAGCGTCAGTTGAAAGGACAGATATAGATGAATGTTGTTGTTTTGTCATTGTCCGGTGAAAAACAAAATGAGGTTTGTAATTGTTTTCTGAATGCATGTTGTAGGACAAATTAAGGGTACCCAGACACAGTTTCACTATCATAACAATACACCAACTAAAGTCCTTCTTTGTTTCCATGTAAATCGACCAGATTCAGCCCTTAATTGTGGCACATTTTAAGCGACTATCGTGTAGAAAGAGTTACCTCTAAGCTTTAAAACAATCCAAAAAGAAAATGAAAATGCATTATGCTTGAAATAATTCACCCAGCAAAATGGTTACCGTCATTTTGGACCAAATCGTGCTCGGATAAAACCGGTTTTTCACATTCTCTACTTTCACTTTCAAACAAGGTTAAACTACTAAAAATGATCAAATCAATCATTTCTAGTGCATCCTATACACATTTACAATTAACTTAAACTCAATGTCATATATTCAATGCACTCTGCTGATGGTATACACTCATTTCTACGCAAACAAAGGTTTTTTTAGGGACTATATTTGGCTCTAGATCAACATGACCGCGGATGAATTTGGCGAACTTTGACCTATTGACATGATCCTGACCTTTGTGCTAAGATGTATATTTCCATGACGTTTGAGCATTTTCATCAAGTTTTTAATTTGATGAATCAAAATGGGATAAATAAAAGACATTTTGAATTGAATGAAAATTCGTATACAATGTACTTCATCGAAAAACTTATCTTGGCATAGTATTGCCTTGAGAATTATTTGGTCGCGTCTAAGCGAACTGTATTGATATTTCTACTGTGAAACCGCAATTCTTTTAAAGTTATTATACTTTTATAGAGACAGAGGGCTTCGATATGTTTGACTAAATGTTTCCAAAGTCGTCTGCTGCAGATGTGTTGTATGTGGTAATATTGAAAGCAGTGTTGTTCTGTGAACTGTGAAAGTACTACCAGTAGTTCCCTTACAGATACATATAAAAACCTTACTAACCCTTTCCCACTTGCAGACACATTCCGATGCTTTTGCAGCAGACTACTTTTAAAAACAATGTGGCAAAAGGAGAAATTGCTCATGATGAGCAATTTCCCCTTTTTCCACAATGTTTTTAACTCTATTCAATGTTTAAACTCTCATTTATGGAGATATTTCCCATTTTTACCAAGACGTATTCAAAGTCGCCTGGTGCAGAAATGTCGTATTTGGGAAAGGGTTAACACGTTTTTTAATAAAAAATATGCACGTTGGTGGCGTTGCGATATAATTTGGTTATTTTTCTATTTCATAATTTCATTAATTTTTGGAAAAAACTATAGGAATATATTTCCACACTAAGTAATGCAGTCTACACTCTTTAACCATTTCCCCAATGAAGACGCCTCTGCCGCAGACTTTTGAAAACATTTTGGATAAGGAGAAATTCATAACGAGCTATTGCTACTTTTGGCACAATGTTTCAACTACATTCAATCTATAGATTTTGCCCCAATACTTTTGCCTATATGTTTTCAACGTCATCTGCTGCAGACACGTTGTAGGAGGGGAAGGATTAAATAAGTGCCGTTTCACAAGCGAAATACAAACTTATTCAATCCGCCACACATTAAAGGTGCTACAGCGTTAGTATCGAGCCGATTAAGCGGTCCGTATGTGTGAATGACAAGAGATATGCTGATGGATACGGCTAGGTGTTAAAACCTATGTAAATAATCCCAGTGAAATCCATACCCACGCAACAGTGAATGACGAATGCCTCACTTATATCATTTTGTTAGACGGACCATCAATTTGGTGTCCTGACGTGCGTTCAATAGACAATAAAGTTTATAAACGTTAACGTTACGCTCGAATACCCAGTTCGTAACAGCTTTACGAAGTAGTATCGTTAACGTTATGCACGAATACCCAGTTCGTAACAGCTTTACGAAGTAGTATCGTTAACGTTATGCACGAATACCCAGTTCGTAACAGCTTTACGAAGTAGTATCGTTAACGTTACGTTCAATTACACAGTTCGTAACAGCTTTACGAAGTATTATCGTTAACGTTATGCACGAATACCCAGTTCGTAACAGCTTTACGAAGTAGTATCGTTAACGTTACGTTCGATTACCCAGTTCGTAACGGCTTTACGAAGTAGTATCGTTAACGTTATGCTCGAATACCCAGTTCGTAACAGCTTTACGAAGTAGTATCGTTAACGTTACGTTCAATTACACAGTTCGTAACAGCTTTACGAAGTAGTATCGTTAACGTTATGCACGAATACCCAGTTCGTAACAGCTTTACGAAGTAGTATCGTTAACGTTACGTTCAATTACCCAGTTCGTAACAGCTTTACGAAGTAGTCTTGTTAACGTTATGCACGAATACCCTGTTCGTAACAGCTTTACGAAGTAGTATCGTTAACGTTACGTTCAATTACCCAGTTCGTAACAGCTTTACGAAGTAGTATCGTTAACGTTACGTTCAATTACACAGTTCGTAACAGCTTTACGAAGTAGTATCGTTAACGTTACGTTCAATTACCCAGTTCGTAACAGCTTTACGAAGTAGTCTTGTTAACGTTACGCTCGAATACCCTGTTCGTAACAGCTTTACGAAGTAGTATCGTTAACGTTATGCACGAATACCCAGTTCGTAACAGCTTTACGAAGTAGTATCGTTAACGTTACGTTCAATTACCCAGTTCGTAACAGCTTTACGAAGTAGTCTTGTTAACGTTATGCACGAATACCCTGTTCGTAACAGCTTTACGAAGTAGTATTTTTTAACCCTTTTCCACCTACAGACGCATTTTAACGCAATATCAGCAGATGACTTTTGAAAACAGTGTGGCCAAAGGTGAAATTGCTCATGATTAAGCTATCTTTTATGGAGATTTTCCATGATTTTGTCACTATGTTTTCAAAGTCGTCTGCTGCATATTTGTTGTATGTGGGAAAGGGTTAAACAAAACTAAATCATATTGATTTTTCACAAAGCGTGTTTTGTTTTCAGTATGTTTAGCACGCAGGGCTGTTTTATATGACACTAACACGATATTGCATTACATGACCATTGTTGCGTTTTACATATAACTGGTGCCGAACGCCTGCCTTTCTGACTTCATGATGCATGTCAATAAACTCGGGGTTCGAGACGTAAACGTGCCATGGTATCTCATATGTCAAACGTGAAAGAATATCATACTGGACATATACGTTGAAGACCATATACAAAATATATAGTAAAAAAGAAATTAACAACAGTGCATTTGTTTTAAATGTGCACGTTTAAAAACAATGAAGTGTTGTTGTTGTTTGTGATAAATAAATAAATGTATCTATATATTACGGTGTCCTGTTGGGGCCAGCGTGTTTTTCTGTGGACGGCCTCTTATCGTGGGCAAAAAAAAAACGCGCCGATTTAACTTAAATCCGCGCACTTTTTTTTTAAGGCTGTTTATATAGGATTCTATAGATAATCCAGCAGAATTTTGTCGAAAAAAGATGCGAAATTTTACAAATAAAAACGCGCATCTTTTTTTCATGGTTGCCAAAACATCAAACTGAAAAAAAAAAGTGCGCGGATTTAACTTAAATCCGCGTACTTTTTTTCAATGCGGATGAAACATTCGGTATCCTACGTACCTCAACACCGCTTCCAAATATTTCCCGCGTAAAATTATTCCCAGGACTAGGGAAGATATGTGTTTTGGGGCTATATACCGATGGATTTCACCAAACATCGAGTTGTCTGTAGTTACCTTTAGTCTAAGAAGCAGTTTGTGTAGCCCCTTTACAATGATGGTCAAATTATAACTGTAAATATCCATTAAACGCCATCCTTTCCTTATCGAATTGTATCTAGCCCGTTCGGGCCGTTCGGGCTAGATACAATTCGATAAGGAAGATATGTGTTTTTGGCTATATACCGATGGATTTCACCAAACATCAAGTTGTCTGTAGTTACCCTAGGTCTAAAAAGCACTTTGTGTAGCCCCTTTACAATGATGTTCAAATTATAACTGTAAATATCCATTAAACGCCACCCTTTCCTTATCGAATTGTATCTAGCCCGTTCGGGCCGTTCGGGCCGTTCGGGCCGTTCGGGCTAGATACAATTCGATAAGGAAGATATGTGTTTTGGGGCTATATACCGATGGATTTCACCAAACATCGAGTTGTCTGTAGTTACCCTAAGTCTAAAAAGCACTTTGTGTAGCCCCTTTACAATGATGTTCAAATTATAACTGTAAATATCCATTAAACGCCACCCTTTCCTTATCGAATTGTATCTAGCCCGTTCGGGCCGTTCGGGCTATATACAATTCGATAAGGAAGATATGAGTTTTGGGGCTATATACCGATGGATTTTACCCACAGCGAGTTGTTTTGTAGTTGCCCTTGCTCTAAAAAGCACTTTGTGTAGCCCATGTACAATGATGGTCAAATCGTAACTGTATATATCCATTAAACACCACCCTTTCCTTATCGAATTGTATCTAGCCCGTTCGGGCCGATCGGGTTAGATACAATTCGATAAGGAAGATATGAGTTTTGGGGCTATATACCAATGAATTTTACCCTCAACGAGTTGTGTTGTAGTTGCCCTTGCTCTAAAAAGCTCGTTGTGCAGCTCATTTACAATGATGGTCAATTCGTAACTGTATATATCCATTAAACTCTACCCTTTCCTTATCGAATTGTATCTAGCCCGTTCAGGCCGTTCGGGCTAGATACAATTCGATAAGGAAGATATGTGTTTGGGGGCTATATACCGATGGATTTCACCAAACATCGAGTTGTCTGTAGTTACCCTAAGTATAAAAAGCACTTTGTGTAGCCCCTTTACAATGATGTTCAAATTATAACTGTAAATATCCATTAAACGCCACCCTTTCCTTATCGAATTGTATCTAGCCCGTTCGGGCCGTTCGGGCTAGATACAATTCGATAAGGAAGATATGAGTTTTGGGGCTATATACCGATGGATTTTACCCACAGCGAGTTGTTTTGTAGTTGCCCTTGCTCTAAAAAGCACTTTTTGTAGCCCATTTACAATGATGGTCAAATCGTAACTGTATATATCCATTAAACACCACCCTTTCCTTATCGAATTGTATCTAGCCCGTTCGGGCCGTTCGGGCTAGATACAATTCGATAAGGAAGATATGAGTTTTGGGACTATATACCAATGGATTTTACCCACAAAAAGTTGTTTTGTAGTTGCCCATGCTCTAAAAAGCCCTTTGTGTAGCCCATGTACAATGATGGTCAAATCGTAATTGTATATATCCATTAAACACCACCTTTTCCTTATCGAATTGTATCTAGCCCGTTCGGGCCGTTCGGGCTGTTGGGGCTAGATACAATTCGATAAGGAAGATATGTGTTTTGGGGCTATATACCGATGGATTTCACCAAAAATCGAATTGTCTGTAGTTACCTTTAGTCTAAGAAGCAGTTTGTGTAGCCCATTTACAATGATGGTCAATTCGTAACTGTATATATCCATTAAACTCTACCCTTTCCTTATCGAATTGTATCTAGCCCGTTCAGGCCGTTCGAGCTAGATACAATTCGATAAGGAAGAAATGAGTTTTGGGGCTATATACCAATGGATTTTACCCACAAAGAGTTGTTTTGTAGTTGCCCAAGCTCTAGAAAGCCCTTTGTCGAATTGAATCTAGCCCGAACGGCCCGAACGGCCCGAACGGGCTAGATACAATTCGATAAGGAAAGGGTGGCGTTTAATGGATATTTACAGTTATAATTTGACCAGCATTGTAAAGGGGCTACACAAATTGCTTCTTAGACTAAAGGTAACTACAGACAACTCGATGTTTGGTGAAATCCATCGGTATATAGCCCCAAAACACATATCTTCCCTAGTCCTGGGAATAATTTTACGCGGGAAATATTTGGAAGCGGTGTTGAGGTACGTAGGATACCGAATGTTTCATTCCGTTTGATGTTTTGGCAACCATGAAAAAAAGATGCGCGTTTTTATTTGTAAAATTTCGCATCTTTTTTCGACAAAATTCTGCTGGATTCTCTATAGAATCCTATATAAACAGCCTTAAAAAAAAGTGCGCGGATTTAAGTTAAATCGGCGCGGTTTTTTTTTGCCCACGATAAGATGCCGTCCACAGAAAAACACGCTGGCCCCAACAGGACACCGTAGTATATAGCCCCAAAACACATATCTTCCTTATCGAATTGTATCTAGCCCGAACGGCCCGAACGGGCTAGATACAATTCGATAAGGAAAGGGTGATGTTTACTATATATATACATTTACGATTTGACCATCATTGTACATGGGCTACACAAAGGGCTTTCTAGAGCTTGGGCAACTACAAAACAACTCTTTGTGGGTAAAATCCATTGGTATATAGCCCCAAAACTCATTTCTTCCTTATCGAATTGTATCTAGCTCGAACGGCCTGAACGGGCTAGATACAATTCGATAAGGAAAGGGTAATGGTTTAATGGATATATACAGTTACGAATTGACCATCATTGTAAATGGGCTACACAAACTGCTTCTTAGACTAAAGGTAACTACAGACAATTCGATGTTTGGTGAAATCCATCGGTATATAGCCCCAAAACACATATCTTCCTTATCGAATTGTATCTAGCCCCAACAGCCCGAACGGCCCGAACGGGCTAGATACAATTCGATAAGGAAAAGGTGGTGTTTAATGGATATATACAATTACGATTTGACCATCATTGTACATGGGCTACACAAAGGGCTTTTTAGAGCATGGGCAACTACAAAACAACTTTTTGTGGGTAAAATCCATTGGTATATAGTCCCAAAACTCATATCTTCCTTATCGAATTGTATCTAGCCCGAACGGCCCGAACGGGCTAGATACAATTCGATACGATAAGGAAAGGGTGGCGTTTAATGGATATTTACAGTTATAATTTGAACATCATTGTAAAGGGGCTACACAAAGTGCTTTTTAGACTTAGGGTAACTACAGACAACTCGATGTTTGGTGAAATCCATCGGTATATAGCCCCAAAACACATATCTTCCTTATCGAATTGTATCTAGCCCGAACGGCCTGAACGGGCTAGATACAATTCGATAAGGAAAGGGTATAGTTTAATGGATATATACAGTTACAAATTGACTATCATTAATGGGCTGCACAACGAGCTTTTTAGAGCAAGGGCAACTACAACACAACTCGTTGAGGGTAAAATTCATTGGTATATAACCCCAAAAACTCATATCTTCCTTATCGAATTGTATCTAGCCCGATCGGCCCGAACGGGCTAGATACAATTCGATAAGGAAAGGGTGGTGTTTAATGGATATATACAGTTACGATTTGACCATCATTGTACATGGGCTACACAAAGTGCTTTTTAGAGCAAGGGCAACTACAAAACAACTCGCTGTGGGTAAAATCCATCGGTATATAGCCCCAAAACTCATATCTTCCTTATCGAATTGTATATAGCCCGAACGGCCCGAAACGGGCTAGATACAATTCGATAAGGGAAAGGGTGGCGTTTAATGGATATTTACAGTTATAATTTGAACATCATTGTAAAGGAGCTACACAAAGTGCTTTTTAGACTTAGGGTAACTACAGACAACTCGATGTTTGTGAAATCCATCGGTATATAGCCCCAAAACACATATCTTCCTTATCGAATTGGTATCTAGTCCGAACGGCCCGAACGGCCCGAACGGCCCGAACGGGCTAGATACAATTCGATAAGGAAAGGGTGGCGTTTAATGGATATTTACAGTTATAATTTGAACATCATTGTAAAGGGGCTACACAAAGTGCTTTTAGACCTAGGGTAACTACAGACAACTTGATGTTTGGTGAAATCCATCGGTATATAGCCAAAAACACATATCTTCCTTATCGAATTGTATCTAGCCCGAACGGCCCGAACGGGCTAGATACAATTCGATAGGAAAGGATGGCGTTTAATGGATATTTACAGTTATAATTTGACCATCATTGTAAAGGGGCTACACAAACTGCTTCTTAGACTAAGGTAACTACAGACAACTCGATGTTTGGTGAAATCCATCGGTATATAGCCCCAAAACACATATCTTCCCTAGTCCTGGGAATAATTTTACGCGGAAATATTTGGAAGCGGTGTTGAGGTACGTAGGATACCGAATGTTTCATCCGCATTGAAAAAAAGTACGCGGATTTAAGTTAAATCCGCGCACTTTTTTTTTCAGTTTGATGTTTTGGCAACCATGAAAAAAAGATGCGCGTTTTTATTTGTAAATTTCGCATCTTTTTTTCGACAAAATTCTGCTGGATTCTCGCTATAGAATCCTATATAAACAGCCTTAGAAAAAAAGTGCGCGGATTTAAGTTAAATCGGCGCGGTTTTTTTTTGCCCACGATAAGAGGCCGTCCACAGAAAAACACGCTGGCCCCAACAGGACACCGTAATATATACACCTCAGGTAACCCCTTTTATAAATACAACAAGTCTGTAACAGACGACTTTGAAAGCATATTGCAAAGATATGTAAACTCTCCGTAAATGAAAGCAAATTTATTGATTCGTGCATGAAACATTGTGACAAAAGTAGGAATTGCTCATTATGAGCAATATCTCATTTCACTAAAGTCGCCTGCTGAGCAATCGCCTACATGTGCTAAAGGTTTAAACGAAATGGGGCGTTGTTAACTTTTAAATATGCCTGGAATAGGTCATACAATGATTCTGGACATCCTAACCGGTACGTGTAATTTAACCTTGCGAAACACCCTGCTAAAACGATATTCAAACAAATCAACAAATAGCTCGATACGTTTAAAGGGATGTTTGCATTCAATGGCTTTTTTCGGCAAATTCGTTTTGAATTGCAGTGTACTTGATTGTAGATAACTGAATGCGGATACAAATTCGTTTAGAATTGAAGTGTACTTGATTGTAGATAACTGTATGCGGATACAAATTCGTTTTGAATTGCAGTGTACTTGATTGTAGATAACTGAATGCGGATACAAATTCGTTTAGAATTGCAGTGTACTTGATTGTAGATAACTGTATGCGGATACAAATTCGTTTTGAATTGCAGTGTACTTGATTGTAGATAACTTGAGCATGTGATAACTCGAATTGATCGAACAATTCCTGAAATGGATTATCAAATGGAACACAGTGTAGCAGCAGCTATGATTACTTATTCGAGCAATCAAAATAGCTGATGCACTGTTCACTCGATAAGGGTTATTATTCACCATACTGCTTTATATTAAAAGCACTTAGGTATAAATAATTTACAAAGCTGACAATACATAAATATATTAAGAATGGAATTTCAATGTAATGTAGCCGTTAAGTTATTGTCTCCAACTCCCATGTTATGTGAGCACGATGACTATAAAATATGTACAAAGCATCGTTCAAGACATATGATTTACATATGAGCGGTGCTTTGCAAAAACGAACCGTCAGCTATTTGTGACATGTGCAGATCAAAAACAGCCAGCGCATCCAGGCGGTTTGATCTGAGTCTGCACTGTTCACCAATTAGTCATGGAAAGTTTCAAGAAGTTTCTATAAAGCAGTATCCATTTGTATCAATGTGTGCAGAGCAGCGCAGACAGGTTTTTGTTAACACGCGTGTAGAAAATATGTTAAATTTTGGTATCCTGGAACACTTTTATTGGGGTTTTAAGCCGTTTCAACATTATTACAGTTATATCACGGCTATAGTTCACTTATTCATGATCATGGGTAATCTGACCAGTACTAGGCTAGAAAGAAAAGTGCCTTACCAAGGACACTTCATAATGACCGTCCTGGAACACAGCTCATATGGCCATATTAACTTTATATATGAATAGCAAAATATCAAAAAAACATTATTACAAAACAACAATTATACATTTGTCTTCGGTATATTGCGAAACCAATTTATTTCAACTGTAATGTAGCCTTTAAGTAAGTGTCTCCCTACTCCCATGTTATGTAAGCACGATGCCTATAAATATGTGTAAAGCATATGATTAACAATTGAGCGGTGCTTTACGAAAACGAATTGTGAGGTATGTGTGACAATCGCAGATCCAAATTAGCCAGCGCTGATTCTACAGCGTTCGCCAGTTAGTCATAGGATGGTTCAAGACACTTCTGTTTACTTTAGTGTTAATATCTTTAGGACTCTAACTGCATTGAATAGAGTTGAATATGTGAACAGTTTGCTTGGTATGCCTGTCAATCAATTATTCATTGTGCTAGGTGAAAGATATTATGCTTTTGTTAAACTTTCATATAGATTTCTTTATCATGTCAGGTCAATCTATAATTCATAAAATAAATTATTAGCGTATATGAGGGCCATCGTCGTTCTATCTTGAGCGTCATGACTTTATCATATTCCCTGGATCGGGTGGAGTTCTCGCCTGGTTTATGTGCGTTGGAAGATGTCAGTGGTCCGGTGACGCATGGGCTTAGATTGACTTATATGTTTTCATAAGTTGCCATATATATAAAGCAGTAGCATGGCGTATTCAACTCTACTTTCGTTTTCGTATGAGCATGTTGGCGCCTATGATAGAGGGTCGCCTTATTTCGACCTCTGTTGTGAGTCGCAACAATTTAGTTCCTGGAGTTGGATTCATCGGGCGCATTTATTCTGCTCAGCTCATTTATATTGTATGCCTGAATACAGTTGGAAACATGGTAAGGGGAGGGCATGTTCGCATTATTGATAAGTTATCCCGGCATACTATCCATCAAAATGAAATAGAAATGTTCGGTTATCTCTGTCAAGAAATAATCGGATACACAAAATGTTACTCATCTGTATTATGATATTAACTTATGATTGCCTGTATCTTTTTCTGGCAATTGACTTGTATATATAAAATATAATTATTCATTGTTCTCTCATTTTCTCAATCTCTCTCTCTCGTTCTCATTTTTTTTTTACTTTTCTTTGTAGTTGCTTGTTTTTGTAATAGTTAATTTGTGATCTGTTTGTATTGTTTGTGAAATCTTCAAATGTGGAGGAAATAAAGATAATAATAATCCATTTGTATCCTCGTGCAGAGTAGTGCAGACAGGTTGTTTCAACGCGTGCAATAATTACGTTAAAATTGGATGTCCTTGAACACAGCTCATATTGCCATTAATACTCGTATATTTGAATAGCGAAATGTCGATAAAATATTACAAAACCAACTATACATTTATCTTCGGGATATTGCGAAAACAATGTGTTTCGACGTAATATATATCCTTTGTATTGTTATCTCCTACTTAAATGTTATGAGAGCACTTTACTTACAAAATATGTACATATCATCGTTCCATAAAGAGAATGTTTATTGCATTCTACTGATGAAGACGTAATGCCGAAATGTATAGTATACAAGCATGAAATAAACAACACGTGTGTGTTTTCGTGATTATATATATGAGCCGTTCCACGAGTAAACCAAAATTATTATTATGGACTCTGCGTACAGTGTCGACCCGGATCAACCTAAGCATGCCGTGCGGGCTAACCCGGACGGACACTTTACGCCTCCTGTGGATTTTCTGTTTCAGGAACCATTTCTCTATACCTAAATACCCCTAAAACGGAATGTATAGGCCCGGATAAGCCGGCGCGAACTGCGCATGCTGATCTGGGTCGATACATTACGCAGAGGCCATAATGTTGGGTTTCTCGTGGAACGGCTCATATATTTAATTGATGAATAATTATGAAAGCCATGTAACATGAGCACCGATCTTCAGATGTGTTTACCAGCCGAATGTCGAATTTCTGTTTCAGGAATCACTACTCTATACATCTATCCCCCTAAGACGGAATGTGTCGGCCGGATCAGTCTGCGCGGACAGCGGATAGCAGATATCTATCGCCGCAGCTGCATTTTGGGGCATTTTGAGAAAAAATGTGTAGGCACGTGCCTACAGTGCCTAAAGGGAGCTACGCCCCTGGTAACATATGTTATGGTTTGCCACAAACCGTAACATTTTATTTTAACCCTCTCCATCATACATGTATAGATTAATATGCAGCAAACGACTCAGAAAACATCTTGGCAAAACTATGCAAACTCTCTATAAATATTGCGAAAAAGGGAGTCAGTGCTCGCTATAAATAATCTCTAAAAAAAAAAATAGTCCCTTAAAGTAATGTAGACGCGTCCAAATGCGTTGGTTAGGAAGGATAATCTCCATTTTCTCATGTCCAATAAAAAGCGATTATTGTGCAGACATGACATGAGTAGAACGAACGTTATGACAGTGGATATTGAATTTTTACACCACACTATGTTTTATGTTTCCTTCAAAATGAGTTTCTCGGCTGGGGAAACAATTTGGCGATTAATTAAGATACACGTCTCTACGTCATTTAAAATGGAATCAAATCTGACAAAATATCGTCGATAAGCCTCTCAAAAAAATAGTTTATCCTTAATTCAACAGTTTCCCTGATACATAATTTTAGAGTCTCTGTTTTAAACCCTTTTCCCTCATATGAGAAATATGTAGCAGACAACTTCGAGATTATCTGGACAAACATGTGAAATATCTCCATTAATGAGAGTTTGATTATTAAATAGAGTTGAAAACATTGTGAGCAATTTCACATTTCGCTCTACAACTTGTTTAGGACGTCAGAACGCGTGTCTGTAAGTGGGAAAGGGTTTATAATACATTTTGTTAAAAAAAATGCAAATTCTCGAAAATGGTGGGATTATTTTGTATTCAGTGTTGAAAACATTGAGAGTAAAAGGGAAATTGTTTATCGTGAAATATAAGGCCCTTTAGTTCGCTCTCACAACATTTTTTTCAAAAGTCGTCAATATTTGTCTGTATAAAGGAAAGGGTTTACGAAATAAAAATTGCCTGTTGAGTCAACGATGGATGCTAGTCATAAATACTCCATTCCATTTATTTTATTACAGTATCTGTATTTCTGTTTGGTCAATTACGAAGAACGCGATAAAAACGCCACAGCTTCGTTATACGAGGAGGGAAGATGAGATGAAATCCGTTATTCAAAGTGTCCTCAGTATTACTGAAATATTTTCGAAGATATTGTTTTATTATTATTGTAATTTTTATTAGTTAAATTACTATCAATATTGTAATTATTATTAATCTAATTACTATCATTATCCTTATTATCATCATTATTTTAATAATTACCCTGACATTTCGGTGTTTTTTGTTGTTGTTTTAGGGGGATTGTTCAGTATTGTGGTCTTGTGTTGTTGAGGTTGTTGTGTTGCGGGTTTTGTTTGATGGAGGGGGGGGGGGGGGGGGGGGGGGGATGGTTATGTTGTTTCATCCCCTTTCAACAGTATTCAGCTATGCCACGGCAACTGCTTGGAACATTATCGGTCCCGACTCGCAGCTGTCAAAGTAGAATGCCCTTGGACAAAGAAAGACACGTATCCTCGCTTAATACTGGTCTATCACCGTGATACAATGCTGTAAACGACGTCAACCCCTAAACACAAACAAACACAGACCATGAATTAAAATGTCCCTAAACAGTCAAAATTATGGTTATAGTGAGCCTTACATAAATGAATTGAATTGAATATACCATGCCCAATTTAGTATGCCCATACTCGTTGGGAATTAAGAAGGTGTTGCGGGTACCATAACCAGAGGGTGATACCATGGGGGGGGGGGGGATAGTTATGTTGTTTCATCCCCTTTCAACAGTATTCAGCTATGCCACGGCAACTGCTTGGAACATTATCGGTCCCGACTCGCAGCTGTCAAAGTAGAATGCCCTTGGACAAAGAAAGACACGTATCCTCGCTTAATACTGGTCTATCACCGTGATACAATGCTGTAAACGACGTCAACCCCTAAACACAAACAAACACAGACCATGAATTAAAATGTCCCTAAACAGTCAAAATTATGGTTATAGTGAGCCTTACATAAATGAATTGAATTGAATATACCATGCCCAATTTAGTATGCCCATACTCGTTGGGAATTAAGAAGGTGTTGCGGGTACCATAACCAGAGGGTGATACCATGCACTTGAAGAAAAATATTGTCTGAGTCATATTTCTTAGACTTACATATACCGAATATTGGAATAATACATCTTCATCTATGGAACGGTGTGATGTCCGTACTTAAAGCATGTTACTTCTTCAATGACCTTGACATTTGACGTGAAGAAAAAAACGAGATTTCTGCTTTCAACATACCCCAATCAGAAATGAAAAACCCGCGGGCATTGTATTTAAAGATATATTTGTAACGTGTAAATAAAATCTAGAATAAATACGCAAGTGAATGAAAGACTCCAAAACAACAACTTATTCAGGGCACATGGTTGATTATGTGATTGTTTGGTGATTTATGTCGCTTTCAACATTTTTTCAATTATATCACGACCTTTCCTTGGTACGTTAAGAGTACTAAAGGTGTATTTATCCTGACAACAGCCAGTCAGTCATAAAGCTAACCTCCGTAACTCTTGGCGCAAAGGAGGACAGCCATTACTAACATTTTCAAAGTCTATGGTATGACTAGGCCATTGATCGAACCCGCGACCTCCCGCACCCGAGGCGGACGCTCTTCCACTACACCATCGAGGCGGTAAAAATCACATGCTAAAAGGTGGAGGTTTTCATAGGGGAGATAACTTATGTGATGTTACTAACGTCAACGCCGTTTTCAACAATGTTCAGTTGTCTGACGGTGGTCGGTTAACTAACCCAATTGTTTCATGACTGTCTCTCACCAGTACTCAGCAAAACAACAATGTTACCAAATAATTGGCTGCTTTTCCATATAGACTGTTAAACCCATTGGCGGAACACAATGACGCCTTTTGCATTGACTTTTGTCAACTGTCGAAAACAATGTTGGACGAGCTGGAATAAGTACTCACAACCGCTGGAATGACAGCCCGCGTCGATACATGACCAACCTGGGCTTGGATATAATATAGTGGCGTTATTCATTATCGTAAGTGTCCAAACACAAGTCCGAGGGAATACACTAACAATCTAGAAATAAGGGACACTAGAGTCAAAAAGCTTTGCTGGAGTAATTCCTAGACGGCCGAAAGTATCTGAAAGTGTCACCCGTTGACAGATGACAACGGACATTTTGTGCCGACGATTAAAAACGTCAATCAAATCTCGCTCTTTCACAAAATAATGAGGCAATCCGACGGCAGCTGTTAGACCATGTTATATCTGGGATAAAAGATAGAGTTGATAAGTAAGTCTATGTTTAAATGCAAAGTACTTGTCAAACCTATTAACCCTTTCTCACATACAACAAATCTACAGCGGACGTCTTCAAAGATCCACATAAATAAAGAAAGTACATATAAATGGAGGTATAATTACTGAAAAAACGCGGAAAACATTGGACAAATGTAGAAATTGCTCTTGTGATCAATTCCCCTTTTTGCCACATAGTTTTCAAAGGTAGTCTGCTGCAGAGGCGTCATAAAGCGTGCGCAATTTCACCTTTTGTCAACAGGGGCGTAGCTCCCTTTAGGCATTGTAGGCACGTGCCTACACTTTTTTTCTAAAAATGCACCAAAATGCAGCTGCGGCGATACACATCTGCGTAATGTATCGACCAGATCAGCCTGCACTGTCCGCGCAGACTGATCCGGCCGACACATTCCGTCTAATAAGGGGGGATAGATAGAGTAGAGATTCCTGAAACAGAAAATCCACAGGAGGCGAAAAGTGTATATCCGGGTACGCCTGTGTGGCATGCTTAGGCTGATCCGGGTCGATACTGTTGATTTTCTCACGAGACGGCCTACACATTGAGTATTGCCAAGCTACGCCCCTGAATGTGGTAAAGGGTGTGACGTCGAAGGAATACCGACCTTCTGAAGGTTCTGACTAGATCATATCAATATCTCTGTGTCGTCTGATCTGAATATTTCCTGTTCACTTTTGAGCCTTATTTGATGACGTAAACTTATAAAGGTCGGTTTTCTTGGGATGTGGCTTAAATGATCAAGACCATAACAACATAAATACTACAAAACCCCGAAATCGAAGAGCGAAGAATTCAATTACCATCCCATGAAAGAGTAACGAGTGTCTGTCTACCTTAAAGCTGCATACATATTGGGTTTTTATACGCGTTATTACATAATATAAATGCAACTATGAAATATATATATATATATATGGTATATAGGTTTAAGAATGTGTTCATATTGTATTAGTACACATATTCAAATGCACAGCCATTGTATTGGCACCATTGTCCTGAATACAATTTCACCATTCCGAGTCGAATACATATTGAATTATAATTCTAACACTATTGAAAATTTCTCTTCTAAACGCAAAGAGGGTTTGGGCGTGATATATCACACGGTATATCACTCTAAACTTCCATTTTAATGTTGTCAGAGATGATAGAATTTGTATATATTGTCTAATTCAAAAAGACGCTCTAGTGCTAGAAGATGAATATCATGCTTTTTTTATATGTGACAAATTTGCTGATACTAGAATAAAATATCTATACAGTTGGTACAATGCTACACCTAGCATAGAAAACCTTAGCTCTCTCCTCAATACCGAGAATCATGCTGTTATAAGAAAAACAGCCGTTTTCATTTCAAAACTACTTGAACATATAAGTCAATAATACACAAGTAAGAAAATTAGTAACCAAGTAAATTAGCAAGAAAGGTAACTAAATAACTTATCGGAAATCCATTAATTAAATACATGTGTATGTAGTTTAATTGGTAAAGCAAATTGGTAAAACTGTGCATATCATGATTGTTAAAATTATATACCGATATGTCAATATGTTCAATATATGGCGAACACATCACGTAGATTATTTGAAGTGTATACATATATATGTTGTAATATATCTATAGGTGCTACCTATTTACGAAAAAACGCAAGATAATTATAAACAAAAATTAAAGAACATACTTTGGCCATACAAAAAGGATTTATAAGTAATTGACTAGACAATAATAATGTTAATGTCATGTTTCTTGCATTATCAAAACATATTTTGAATTCGTATTGCTGTCGTCTATTATTACGAACAGAAAATAATAAAGTAAAAACTTTCAGAAAATCAAGGAATACATTTATAATGAACGAGGTTAAAACATGAGGGCCAAGATGATCCTTAATCGATCACCTGCATTATGGTAAAGAAGCAAATAGATCAGCCCATTTCTGATGCCATCTGGCGACTACCTTTTTCAACCAGTCAATATGACTGGAACAAATTATGTAAGGGGTCACATTTCTGCTAAACCCTTTCCCTATTAGAGACAGTTTCTGAGGCCTATGCAACAGACGATTTAGGAAAAGATTGTCACCAAAAGAACAATTGCTCCTTATCAGAAAGTTAAACTTTTGCCACAATGTTTGATAAATAATTATACTTTGAATGAGTGTGGCAATAGCTCATGTATAGGAATTTGGGGTCTTTCATGTTGATACCACTTGTTTTGCGGGAAACGACGTCGCTCCATTGACTAGCGTAGAAAATATTTCAATAATTAGAATAAATGCTGAATACATACTGTTTCATCCTACATTTTTGTTTTTGCCAGGGGTGATTAGTGTGGGTATTCAGATTAACTTAACACAGCAAGTCGAATAAATACTGTTGCATCCTACACTTTTGTTTTAGCCATGGGTGAGCATCCTACACTTTTGTTTTAGCCAGGGGTGAGCAGTTTGAGTATTCAGATTAACTTAACACAGCAAGTCGAATAAATACTGTTGCATCCTACACTTTTGTTTTTGACAGGGGCGAGCAGTTTCAAACTTTGAGTATTCAGATTTACTTAACACAGCTAGTCGTTCAGTTTATTTTATTTTTTAACGATCTGATAGCATGTGTAACAAACATGCATATTCTACGATACCAGCGAATATATGTTTAAGTTATACTGAAAACATCATTTATAACACTTTCACAGACGCAGGCTAATTTTGACGCATCTGCAGTAGAAAACGTTTAAAAACATTGCAGCAAAAGGACACATTGCTCATTTGATTGCTCATAAAATTGTTACAATGTTTCCATTTCTGTACAGTCATTATACATGTAGTTTAACCCTTTCCCTCATATAGACGCTTTCTGACGCCTCTGCAGCAGACGGCTTTTTGAAAACATTGTGACAAAAGAAGAAATTGCTCAAAACGAGCAATTTCTCCTTTTGCCACAATGTTTTCCATTTTTAGTCATAGGTTATCCATTTAATTATAGAGATTTTCTATTTTTTGACAAAATATGTTCAAAGTCGTCTGCTGCAGAATTGTCGTATGAGGGAAAGGGTTTAACTAAGCAAAGGCAATATATATTCTAAAAAGAAAATAAGGCGTCGATCGAATAGTTGAAATAGAAATAAACTGAAAACAACATAGCAGAAAATACAGAATATTGCCGATACGTTGTTTAACCCTTTCAAAACGAGCAATTTCTCCTTTTGCCACAATGTTTTCTACTTTTAGTCATAGGTTATCCATTCAATTATGGAGATTTTCTATTTTTTGACAAAATATGTTCAAAGTCATCGGCTGTAGTAGGTGGGAAATAGTTAAAATAGCGACTTCCGGTCATTGTGAATGAAAAGTATACTTGATAAAGAGTTTCACTGACGCTGAAAGTCTCATCGACAGAAACGACATGTTAACTATTTGTGTTTCGTCGCCTTCGAGTATTTGTTGCCGAGGATGAAAGAAGCCGTAAATGCATATAGATTAGTTATTTCAGCTACAGCGTGAAAACGTAAAGCGTAAGAAATTGTTCTTCTTGTTTTACAAGTCCGCTGGGAACGCCTTTTCTGTATGAGCAATTACAGCACGGGGCCACCCTGTGCTGCCTTGGCGGTCTTCGGTTTTACAGTATCGGGAAAAAAAATATGTTTTCTGTTCGGGCTTTTCGTGCAGCCAGAATGAATTCCATAGTTATGTTACCAATAACAGTTTCATTTGTCTCCCAGGATTTATGAAATTAGAGATAAATCCCAAATATTGATTCCATCAACAAACATTAGATCTCTCGTAGATATCTTGGAAGAAAACGAGAAGCAATTATGACAAATAAAGATGGTATTTTTATCTCAAATAAAACAATAGAATTGGGAATGCGAAATTGTCTCGGTTGTTATTTGAATGTATTTTGCGATAGGTAATTTGCTGTTGATGTTATTTTTTTTAAATCTTTTTCTATGTTCTTAAAATTTAGGATACGAAATGGCGTGTACTCCGAGAAAAACACTAAATGAGTGTAGTCAGTTATCTCAAATAGTATGCTGTAACGATGACGTCACAGCATACGAAAGGAACCTTTTCGGGACTATGACATCTTCGAGTGTCCAGATCTACTTGAACCTATGAGCAATCTGATCATGATCTTTTCCGTTCGCAATTAGGTCAAAGGTCGCCAAAACATTATTGTCAATAATTTCAAAACCTAAGAAAGTATGTTTGCGAGTTCGTATCAATGTAGAATGATGCAGATGGCATATTCCGCAAACAACGCGGAGGTCCAGATAAGGAGGGTTATTCAGCTTTTCCACACAATTTCTCTCTTATTATTAAAGCAAACCCTATGTTGTTGGTGCTCAAAAGAATCGTCTCACTGAGACGAATCTTTTGAGTACCCACAACATAGGGTAAGAGGGTCAAATAAGGATTTTAGAACTTGCAAAACGCCTCTCATCTAGAGCTCTTAAAAGATTATAAGCATGGACAAAAACACGTTCCTTTAGTACAGGAAACATGTATAACCATTAGTCTAAACTTAATAACAAATCATTAACCATTTCTCTTATAAAATATAACTACAGCAAACGACTTTGTGAACAATATATAGAGACAAACATTTTGAAGTCCCGTTGACATTGATGTTTAAGTATTGAATAGGATTGTTGTAAACATCGTTGCCAAAGAGAAAATTGCTCATTATGAGTAATTTCTCCTTTTGTGACGACGTTTTTAAGGTCGTCTGCTGTAGCTGTAACCCCAAATTCGTTTGCAAATGAGAACTGGTTAATACATTCATAAATTTAGTCTGACCGGCATACAACAAAATTATCAGGAAATGAAGTCACTGTCAGAAAAATATGGATGAACGAAAGGAGAAGAAGGCAATATCAGTGAGATCATTTGAATTCAATTAATTTCTCTAATGCAAGTTCGTCTTAAATAACATGCAATCGGAATAGAGCACTAATCTGTTTTTCAGGAGGATGGAACCGAATGCCCATTTCTCTCCCTATGAGGTTCTCCATATGAAAAAGAGGTACGTCTGCGTGTCTTGGTTCTAACAATTTTCCCTGTTACAGGGTTTTATAGAAGACTGTTTATAAAAAGACATTGAGAGATAAGGAGAAATTGCTCAAAATGAACAACTTCTCTTTCCCACAATGTTTTCAATAATTACAATTATTCAAAGCAGACTTCATTTAGAAACGATATCGAATACACACTTGAAACCAAGACCATCCCGATTGTTTGAACATTTAAGAATAGCGTTCGTAAAAGTTGATTTAGTTTAATTCAGTGTTTAGTTTCTACTGAATTGGACATGACACGTTTGTACTATAGTTGTTAAAGCATCATATTCGAACATTGAATACAAAGGTTTAATTACAATTTATTAAGTTTACGTTGCACATGCCAATGCTTATTTTAAAAGTAAGATTGTATAAATACATTTGCATATTATATATGTACTTACGAAACAGAATGAATGTGAAATGGCTGTACTTTCCACCTATAGAAGAAGGCCACACGTAACGCCACAGTCATAACTTCTATGGAAGCATCTATTCGAGTGTTTACACGTCACGCGATACCCCACTTTCGGAGTATAACCATGGTAACACGTGTTCCATATCTAGTCGTAATTATCGGTAGAACAACGAGAGACCCAGAGGTCGTGAGTTCGATCTCGGCTCACCTATTCGTTATTTGGTTATTTCCGAGGATTGGCGAAGGTCGTTGTGGCCAATGAACTTACAAGTCTATGCGGAAAGGTAGCCAATTGCCCTGGAATAATACTGTGTTGAGAACTGATGCGAGACGGCCAAGAAACACAGCGTTTTAAATTGACCGTCGTAATTAAGTCTTATTTCGGCGCTCTGCGATACCTAACCTTACGTTACTATTTCATATGATATTTCATATTTGAAACGACTCTTACAAAACCTGCTTAACAACCCTAACCTTTTACCTCATACGACAATTCTGCAGCAGACGACTTTGAACATATTATGTCAAAAAATGGAAAAATCTCTATAATTGAATGGATAACCTATAACTAAAAGTAGGAAACATAGTGGCAAAAGAAGAAATTGCTCGTTTTGAGCAATTTCTTCTTTTGTCACAATGTTTTAAAAAGCCGTCTGCTGCAGAGGCGTCAGAAAGCGTCTATATTTGGGAAATGGTTAAATCACATGTTCGAGCAATGTAGATCAACACCGGCTGATACAACTTTATTTCAGACTACGATGTTCGATGCTCATTATAACGATATTCAAGCAAATGTTTCTAACTCTATTCATCAATAAAGATTTTTTAAGTAGAAATTTACCATATTTTTTTCCTAGAGGCTTTTAAAGTCGTCTGCTGCAAACCGATGCATGTGTTAAACTAAAGTGATAAGTAACTCCGAGCTTACGGACACTGTGTCATACGAAAGTAAACTTCGGAGGTTCTGCAATTAATGGTAATTGTGATTTTTAACCCTTTCCCTCTATAAACGCTCTGCAGCAGACGGCTTTTTGAAATTGCTCCAAAACGAGCACTTTCTACTTTTGACACAATGTTTTCCACTTTTCGTCATAGGTTATCCATTCAATTATAGAGATTTTCTATATTTAGGCAAAATATGTTCAAAGTCGTCTGCTGCAGAATTGTCGTATGAGGGAAAGGGTTAATGACATACCTCGATCGATGTTGGTCGCCATAAATACATAAGGCAGGATTTTATGTGTGACGTTCCACGATGTTTTGATGACGTTGCAAAATGTGAGCACTGCGAAAACGAACCTTAAGGCTGTTAAGACAGTGCATATTCCGATCAGTCAGTGAATCTGCGCAGTCGGATCTGGCCTTCAACGGTTCTCCATTTAGTCACAGAAGCTTTAAAGAAACTGCAGTATCACGTTCGAACCTTTAACATGGATGCGCAGGCAAGCAGGTCATTTCTTCATACGTGTTATAATTACGTAAAGTCTTGGTTTGGCAGAGCGCCGCTCATATGCTTTACAAACAGACGACCGTGTAGTTATAATTAGGTTATCCGACACGATTATATGAAGAAATCGTGAGGTTAGGTGTTATTGTAAATATTACACGTGTCTTGAAGCAATCAACCATTTTCCACGTACAATAAATCTACAGCAAACCTGGACAAAACTATTGCCTCTTCAGATAGAGCTGAAGACATTGTGACAACGTAGAAATTGGTCATCATGAGCAATTACTCCTTTTGTCACACTGTTTTAAAAAGTATTCTGTTGCAGAAGCGTTAACAAGCGTCTTTCTGTGGGAAAGGGTTAACCAATACCAAAAAGCGATAGTGGGTTTGGTATTGTACTACGAGGGGCTTGGAAAATTTACCATGTCCCGATACGGCAATGCAAAGCCATGTTTCGCTAATGCATTCATCTTTTTCAATAATTAAATACCTTATACAAATTTTAATACAGAATAAGAAAAGTAATACAAATTTTGATATTTTAAATAACGAAATAACACTATTTACTAGGCCTACTATTTACTCATCAATTAGAATTTATGAAAATGACATGTGAATCACGTCCCCTTACCGCTTTTTGCATGACGTGAAATCATATTTCAATAACGTCACAACACATATCATTGACGTACCTTTACTCAAATACGGAATTATAATCCGTCCTTAATTTTCACATAACAATCTTCTTGCATTTGCGCCGGAAAATGTGCAGATAGTCGAAATTACGTGTTTTGGCCCAATTTAAAAAAACAAACAATCAAAGTAACTTTAAAAATCGCGTCAGAAAATATCCATACAATAGTACAGATACTACTAAAGTAAAGGAAAATCTATGTTGCTTTACATTCAAGAATGATTTGTATATTTATTGGTATATTTATTGGTGTTTGAGACTAGTGACAGTTCCTGAAATGTGTATCCCCGAACTTTCTTACAGGGAAACGTAGTGTGGCTCAGTGTCTGAAATGTAATTGAATTGTTGGGAAACAGAAACAAATTATTTGATCCAATTTTAAACCATCTGTCGATTGAAATCAGTTGGTTGGCGCCCGAATACTACTTCTGATTCACAGAGAAATAAAGAAATTGGGTTCATAGACAGCAGTATTCCGTGACCTTGGAAAGAATAAGATGCGTATCAGCCATGCACCAGGAAAACCATCCGTGACGTACCTACCGCACGTGAGATTAAAGATATGCTTGGGCACCCGTGCAATCGGATACTTCGTACATACAGTACAGGTATATTCTCAATTGTGATCAGATTGCGTAGATGCGCAGGCAGATCTCTATAAGCACTAGGCATGAGTTAGTTAAAACTTATTTAGTTTACATCGATTGCGATATATTAATAACGTTCGATGTCTGCTTCCTGGAGACTTAAACAGTACTCGGGCCGTTTGTGTGAACAATTGCCGGATTCAGAACCCCCTCATGACGGGACTCGAACCCGAGTCCTTTGGTACGAGAGGCCGACGCTCTACCTCTGCACCACTATCTTCCATGTTTAACGTTAAAGCTGGTTGGAATTTATGAAGCACGGCTCAATTTATAATTTACATTTTCCAACATGCAACACTTCTACAATAGACGGCTTTGAAAGCATCTAGGCACACGTATGAAAACGTCTTTTTAATTATTGTTAAAAATAGAATTGCAAACATTGTGGGCAAAATAATTAATAACTCGTCATGAGCAGGTCCTCCTTTTTTACACAATGTTTTTAATAAACCATCTACTAAATATATTCATCAAACTATGTCTTTATGAGGGAGAATGCTCGGTAACATTTCTATCAACGAGGTGTGTGCAAGATAGTATAATATCGATCAGCCCGAATCACGGAGAACTCAAACCACTGTGAAATATTACAACGTGATGATTAATGCTTGCATCTTCAATATTAAAAATAGTGACAGACAGTTTGGAAAGTTTTCACATTAATTGTATTTACATTCATCATTCTAAATCTCCAACAGTGGGAATATATTGATGAAGCGCGTATTCCAGGCATTACTCAAATAAACTGAAATTTGACAGGCATTTATAAAAGACGGTTAGTTCTATGCATACCTGTGAAATACAGTGGCCGAGTTATAGAGCGCCGGCATCGTGATCCAACAGTCAACAGTTCGATACCTGCGAGAACGGCGTCAACATTTGGGACACTTCCGCACACTAAGCAAGATACCTGGTTGGGTATCCTGGGAGTAGACATCGTTTACCAGAATTACGTCTAAAGATTGCACCGCGAACGTAATATAATATGAGGGTATACCCACTGACTTCTGAACCGGAGTTGTAAAAGTCTGTGTATCGCCGTCGGACCAGACTCCATTCTATTGGCTGACAAATCAACATGTTTTAGTTGCTATACCTTAACTCTTTCAGTAGACTCTTCCATGTTCAAAATCGGTCGTCTCAATTTCTCATGTAAAAAGAGTTTTGGAATATTTTGATAACTAAAAGGCAAACAATGCTGATTTCAGGTGACACAGCTCGTTACTCACCTGAATCAATATTGTTTGCAAAAACCTCAATATTGCCTTTGGCGCTGAAAGAGTTAAAGTGGCTATGCGCTCTTCCAAATGTAAAGCTGCACAAGTCCGTTATTAAAAATTCAACATTGAAATGGGGGGGGGGGGGGGGGTTAGAAACCTTCATCAGGAAAAAGACCTGTTTATGTACTTATTTAACCAATTACACAATGGTGGAGTAATTTAAACATCCTCGTCGTGAACCCAGCCCTAGGATGGAGGCACGATCGGGGGAGTGCCTCTCTCACTGGCTCTCATGGTGTTATTAATGGCATCAAGGTCATTTTTGTGTACATTAATAGATCCAGATCAGCCTGTATATTCGCACAGTCTGATCAATATCTCCACTTTTCACATACTACTTACACAGGCCTGTCCGAAGAGTTAGTCAACGTGTGTAGAATATAATAAGACTAAGCAGGTGAACACGATTATTTAAACCTACACTGTTCAGAAATGCCAACGTTTATCTGTACTCATGTTCAAAATATATATATATACATACATGTATATATGTATATACATCAATAAAAATGAGAGAAAAGGGAAACTTGTTGTTGGAATTTTTATTATGCTTTCAAAAGCTTTCGTTTAAATAACACTTCAACTCTACCATCTCATTAAACCTTAATAACCCTCGGTCACCTTCAGTCCCAGTCACTCTTTGACCCAACTTTACTCATGCTCAGCCACGCTTCATCACTCACTCCACTCAGTTTCAATCACCCCTACTCAATCTCAGTCACCCTTACTCACTCAACCATACTCAGTCTCAGTCACCCTTACTCACTCAACCATACTCAGTCTCAGTCACCCTTACTCACTCAACCATACTCAGTCTCAGTCATCCTCACTAAGTCTCAGACACCCTTACTCACTCAACCATACTCAGTCTCAGACATCCTCACTAAGTCTCAGTCACCCATACTCACTCAACCATACTCAGTCTCAGTCATCCTCACTAAGTCTCAGTCACCCTTACTCACTCAACCATACTCAATCTCAGTCATCCTTACTCACTCAACCATACTCAGTCTCACTCAACCATACTCAGTCTCAGTCATCCTCACTAAGTCTCAGTCACCCTTACTCACTCAACCATACTCAGTCTCAGTCACCTTTACTCACTCAACCATACTCAGTCTTAGTCATCCTTACTCACTCAACCATACTCAGTCTCAGTCATCCTCACTAAGTCTCAGACACCCTTACTCACTCAACCATACTCAGTCTCAGGCATCCTCACTAAGTCTCAGTCACCCTTACTCACTCAACCATACTCAATCTCAGTCATCCTTACTCACTCAACCATACTCAGTCTCCGGCATCCTCACTAAGTCTCAGTCACCCATACTCACTCAACCATACTCAGTCTCAGTCATCCTTACTCACTCAACCATACTCAGTCTCACGCAACCATACTCAGTCTCAGTCATCCTCACTAAGTCTCAGTCACCCTTACTCACTCAACCATACTCAGTCTCAGTCATCCTTACTCACTCAACCATACTCAGTCTCAGTCATCCTCAATAAGTCTCAGTCACCCTTACTCACTCAACCATACTCAGTCTCAGTCATCCTTACTCACTCAACCATACTCAGTCTCAGTCACCCTTACTCACTCCATACCCAGTCTCAGTCATCCTTACTCACTCAACCATACTCAATCTCAGTCACCCTTACTCATTCAACCATACTCAATCTCAGTCATCCTTACTCACTCAACCATACTCAGTCTCAGTCATCCTCACTAAATCTCAGTCACCCTTACTCACTCAACTATACTCAGTCTCAGTCATCTTTACTCACTCAACCATACTCAGTCTCAGTCACCCTTACTCATTCAACCATACTCAATCTCAGTCATCCTTACTCACTCAACCATACTCAGTCTCAGTCATCCTCACTAAATCTCAGTCACCGTTACTCACTCAACCATACTCAGTCTCAGTCACCCTTACTCACTCAACCATACTCAGTCTCAGTCATCCTTACTCACTCAACCATACTCAGTCTCAGTCATCCTCAATAAGTCTCAGTCACCCTTACTCACTCAACCATACTCAGTCTCAATCATCCTTACTCACTCAACCATACTCAGTCTCAGTCATCCTTACTCACTCAACCATACTCAGTCTCATTCACCCTTACTCACTCAACCATACTCAATCTCAGTCATCCTTACTCACTCAACCATACTCAGTCTCACTCAACCATACTCAGTCTCACTCAAACATACTCAGTCTCAGTCATCCTCACTAAGTCTCAGTCACCCTTACTCACTCAACCATACTCAGTCTCAGTCAACCTTACTCACTAAACCATACTCAGTCTCAGTCATCCTTACTCACTCAACCATACTCAGTCTCAGTCATCCTCACTAAGTCTCAATCATCCTTACTCACTCAACCATACTCAGTCTCAATCACCCTTACTCACTGAACCATACTCAGTCTCAGACATCCTCACTAAGTCTCAGTCACCCTTACTCACTCAACCATACTCAGTCTCAGTCATCCTCACTAAGTCTCCATCAGTCAATGTCACCTATCCAAAGTATCAGTCACCATCAGTCTCAGTCACACTAAGTTTCAGCCTCCCTCGTTCTCGGCCACCAACACCCAGTCTCGGCCACCATCACTCAGTCTCGGCCACCATCACTCAGTGCCAGCCACCATCATTAAGCTTTAGTCAGTCACTCTCACTCAGGTACCATCAAACAGTCTCAATCACCATCATTCAGTATCAGCCACCTTCACTTACTCTCAGCAACTCTCACTCAGCCATCATCACTAACTCTCAGTCATTCTAACTCAGCCACCACCACTAATTCTCAGCCATTCTCACTCAGTCATCATCACTAAGTCTCAGCCACCATAATTTAGTATCAGCCATTCTCTCTCAGCCACCATCACTAAGTCTCAACCACTCTCGCTCAGTCACCATAACTAAGTATTAGCCAACGTCACAAAGTCTCAGCCACCATAACTTAGTATCAGCCATTCTCTCTCAGCCACCATCACTAAGTCTCAGCTACTCTCACACAGTCACCATAACTAAGTATTAGCCAACGTCACAAAGTCTCAGCCACCACCACTCACTCAGTTATGACAAATGTCAGAAAGAATCTTCGTTTTGTGATTTTAAACATTTTAAATTTATTATCAAATAAA
>JASEVX010001005.1:0-30486 GCA_031761405.1 Serripes groenlandicus
GGACGACACATTAGTCCAGAAAAACATCCAGGCTCGCTCCATGATAAACAAACGATGACAACGTGCTAATGTTTTTCGCGCCATTTCGGTGAAAGCATTAGGACGGTTAATTAAGGAGTGCTGCTGTAGCTCCGATTCAATAAAATCATCCACCATATTTCTACACACTGACACTTAATTCATAATACAGTGTTACATGTATTTGTCTTTCGTCTGCATGTGCTTGCATTGTGTGTTCCGTATTGAATATTGTATATCTTATATATGAGCGATGATACTCCAGGATGAAACCTGAACTCTTTCACTACCGAATTCAACAAAGTCGGCTCTTACGTGTTGAAAAATTGGACCACTCCACTTTTCGTCAAACGGACAATTTGGTAAAAGTTAATGTCTAAGTGGCAAACAATGCAGACTGCAGGTGAGAACGTTAGTTTAGAGCTTTCCTCCTGAATCTGCATTGTTTGCAAAAGCCTTGTGCAGGGAAAGGGTTACCGTTATTATTATACGTGTGGACCTGCCTGTGCATTCATACAAAAGGACCCTAATAGATGCTGCTTTAACAGACGTTTCTTGGAACTTTCTGTGACTTATTGGCCAATGATGTAGATGAAGATAAGACTTCAAGTATACGCTTGCTGATCTGTTTGTATACTGGTTACAAATACCAAATTGGTTGTTTTTTAGACGAATAGCATGATCCACATGTGTGAGCATATCTACTGGAAAAGTGATCCCGCCGTGATATATCTGAATTTAGGTTGAAAGTGGCGCAAAGCACAATTGAAACAACGCAAATTTACCTGCACTCGAGCCTCAGACAGTCCCAATCTCTGACTTAATTCCTCTCGCATGAATGCATCCGGGTAATGAGTCTCATCGAATAACCGTTCTAGTTCGTTTAATTGCTCCAGGGTAAAATTGGTCCTACTTCGTCTTTGTTTCAGTTTGGGTTGATCGTCGTTCTCAGTGTCGGATCCTCGGTCCTTCTGGTCGTCTGTAAACAAAACAAGTTGAATAATCCCTTCCCACATAGAACAAATCTACAGCAGATGACTTTTGAACAAAGCTAGACAAAAATATGAAAAATGGATCAAGTTCTCCACTGTTCACATATTGTTTACATAATAAGTTTAGAGTTTTCTTTCAACTTGTGTTTATTCTTATAAGACTGAGCAGATGTACAGGCTGATGTGAACCTACATTGTTTAGAAATTCCAACTTGTACCATGTCAACTGTTTATGCATAATCTGTATCTTAGTGACTGAAGTGACTGTTTCAAGTCTAGAAGTAGTTCTCTTTATAGTCATTGACTGTCTTTCGGCACATGACATATATATTTAACTTTCCGCGTCGAATTCCCTAAAGAAAACTATTCCTTGTTCAAAATCTGGCTACTCCATCCATATAATAAGAGTTTTGGAATATTTTGATAAATGTTGATTTAATGTGAGACAGCTCGTCACGATTAATTCATCAAGTTTTCAGATATATCACGGCGTTTCCTAGGTAAGTTACCAGTACTACTGGTCCACTCATCCTGACACCAGCCCGTCAGTCGTTATGCTTACCCCACAACCCTGATCGCCGAGGAGGGCCAGCTGATTACGAGCTGACTCATTTAAATCGGTATTGTTAGCAAACACCTCAATATTGCCATTGTCACTGAAAGAGTTAAAGAAAGACGACTATTTCATTTTGTTACGCCCTATTGGCGCCAATAGCTAATTAACCCTTTGTACGACATGTTGTGGACTTTAATTTGTTGAACATGTATTTGTATTTGGGTTTTACGCAGCTTTTAGCACTATTTCAGCATTAGTATAGTAACATTACGGTGACAGTTCGCTTATTCATGATCCCAGTACTAGGCTTGGATATGTGCCTTGTCCATTGGTATTACATCATGACTGCGACTGGGGGTCGAACCAGGGACGCCCGGTTCCAAATCCCCGACGCTAACCACTCGGCCACGGCGGATTAAAACGTTTTACTGTGAGCATATTATGAGCAGCGCTCTTCGAACAGTAACCGTAAGGCATTTGAGAACAGGTCATATCCAGATCAGCCAACGCATCCGCGCAGTCTGATCTTGCTTTGTACTGTTCGATGATAAGCATTAGAAGGTTTCGAAAAGAAACCTTAGCTTGAATACGAATGCAGGTCATTTTCCAAACATGTAACAATTAAGCAACGCTTATACACTGAATACATTTTGCATGTTGAAAATTTAAAGTTCTCTGCGTTACGGTAGTATAGAAGAGAACGTATGTCGTAACATGTACGAATCACAAGCTGGTAGTTGTTGCACGTGTTAACCGTGCAGCGGGGGTATAAAAGGATGTTTTTGGCGGGTTCTCGTCAGTTCGACGCAAGACTTCTAGCAGTTGACTTCGTACCGCTTACATGATGGAAAACCGTGACGAATTATCTAATCTTGTGGAGGAGCATGTTAAGGAAGCCATGAAGCAGGGGCACAATGAATTATTGCAACAGATAGGCACAATGATGGAAAAGATAAGTTATTCATCTTGTTCACCTCGTCTTTCTATGTTAGAATTGCCAAAATTTAAACGTAAAAGCAACGAAGAGCAGTTCAAGTACAATATGAAGGTACAGACATGTATTGAGCAGACAGAGTCTTCGTTAGACGCAGGAAATATTCAGGAATCAAAAGCTAAACTAATTGAAGCCAAGAATACGGTAATGCAAAGGCAGAAGCACATACAATTGGCTGATAGCTCTGAGCTAGGTTGGCGTGTTGTTGCGGAATATCAGTCCAACCCAATTGCTAGTGACAGCGATGATGAAAAAAGAATGTATCGTGCGGAAGCCAGGGCATCTAAAAAAGCCAAAATGGACAGGGGCAAGAAACGTTTCAGGACCAACCCTTACAGAAGACCGTCTTCTACAGAGTCGTCTGCTGTACAGTCAATGAATGGTGGGAATGGCAGCAGAAAGCCAGGGTTTTGCTTCACTTGTGGAAAACCGGGGCATTGGAAAAACGAGTGCTCTCAAGCTCAAACAAATAATAAGATAAGTGGGGATTTATATTTATCTGCATTAATGGTCGGAAACCATTCAGTTTCTCATGGAGATAAAAATGACGGCTCGGATAGTCCACACAGGGATGTGGAAGATGGCAATGATATAGATAGTCATGTACAGGAGTTATCTCCCGTCGGTCGTCTAAAGAGTAATTATGATAAATGGGCTCAAATATCCGATAACATGTATATTTTAGAGGTAGTAAAGGAAGGTTACAAGTTACCGTTTAAAGTTTTGCCTAATTCGGTACAGTTGAGAAATAATAGGTCTGCTAGAGACAATCCAGGTTTCGTTTCCCAGCAGATTCAAACATTGTTGAAAAAAAGGGTTATTACATTGGTTCATACTAAACCAGAGGTTGTTAATCCATTGACGGTTGCATACAATAAAACGGGTAAACCTAGAATGGTATTAGATTGTAGGCACATAAACCCATGTTTGCATCTGTTTAAGGTAAAATTCGAGGATATCAGGATAGCTGAGCAAATGTTTGATTTATCAAGTTATGTATTTACATTCGACTTGAAAGGTGCATATCATCATGTAGATATATATCCTGATCACAGGACTTATCTTGGATTCGCTTGGTATGAGGGCGGCACTGAGAAATATTACATTTTCAATTCATTACCTTTTGGCATTTCTTCCGCTGGTCATATTTTTACAAAACTTTTTAAGAGTAATGGTGAAATATTGGAGGTCAAATGCGATCACATCGATTATGTTTTTAGACGACGGAATAGGCGGTCATAGCAAATATGACTCTGCGTTAAAGGCTAGTAAATTCATTCAAACGTCTTTAGTAGACGTGGGTTTTCTTTTAGCTGTCGATAAATGTCGAATCCATTAAAAGTAGGTTATTGGCTAGGACATGTCTTAGATTTCAGAATTAACAGATTGTTCATTATAGATGATCGCATACGAAGGTTAGAGATTAGTTCGAAGTCTGTATTAGTACAGCTTGAAAAAGCCGACCAAGTAATAGCGGTCAGATTTATCGCATCTGTTGTTGGTCAAATAACTTCTCTGCAAAGCGTAATTGGAAAGATAGTAAGTCTGAAAACAAGGTACTTGTACAAGTCCATATGTAGTAGATTTACATGGAATTCGTTGATTCAAGTTCCAATCAAAGCAATTTCAGAATTGAGGTTTTGGCTCGAAAACGCTCGAAAGCTTAATAACATTGGAAAGTCGTTAAAACAAGATAGAAACATAGAAGCGTGGGTGTTTTCAGACGCTAGCGACCAAGGATATGGTGGTTACATAGAATTAATAGATTCGCATCGGAATGCAGGAGTGAGTTCTAGTATCTGTCACGATATATTGAGAAGGTCCGATAATGTTAAAAATGAGCCTAGAGGGTTAGGTTTTGCTAAAGACTAAGGTTTAGGCACATATAATGGAGAATACATTCAAACCAAAGATAATTGCTATAATGGATACGAGTCGTTGTATAGTTGTTTTAACAATAAATGTTTGTTTTGCTCTTGGAGAAGCATGAGATCAGAATCGGAAAATAACGTAAGTATCATAGAAAATACAAGTGAGTCAATACTCCCGGAAGTGAGTAGGAATATTAAATCGGATATGCTCCCGGAAGTGAGCAGGAATATGAAATCTGATATGCTCCCGGAAGTGAGCAGGAATATGAAATCTGAGATGCTCCCGGAAGTGAGCAGGAATATGGAATCGGGTATGCTCCCGGAAGAGAGCGTGTGTGAAAGCGCAGTTATATCTATGTATTCATCAGAAATATACGGGTCTTGGTCATGTATAGAATCAAAGAAAAGTTCTACATGGAGGGAAATGGAGGCAGTCAGACGGGTCATTATAAATAATTTATCTGACATTAAAAATAAGCACATTAAAATTATGTCTGATAATATGAATGTAAGCACAATTCTGTTATCTGGTAGTAACATTGAGGAGTTACATGTTATTTCACTATATATAAATGAATTGTGTAATAGTGCAAACATAACTTATGTACCAGAATGGATTTCTAGGGTTTATAATTCAAAAGCAGATGCATTAAGCAGACGCTTAGATCAAGATGATTGGTTTGTTCACGACGGAATGTTCCGGTTTTTGGATGCAAAATGGGGTCCGCACGACGTCGACAGGTTTGCGTCAAATTTGAATAACAGATGTAGGAGATTTAACTCGAAATGGTGGGTGCCTGGTGTAGAAGCTGTTAATTGCTTCGATCAAGATTGGCAAGGTGTCAACAACTGGTTAGTACCCCCACCAAGTGGTGTATTAAAAAGTCTGAAAAAATTGCAAAGCGATTACGCTGTAGGTACTCTGATAATCCCGGAGTGGGAGTCGGCCTCGTTTTGGCCATATATAATTGATGATAAGGGTGTGTATAAGAATTACGTTAAGGATAATTACAATTTGCCTAGTTCGGCTATATGTTGTGGCAAAGGGAGTAAAGGCATGTTTTCAAAAGCAAAAATGTCTTTTAGAATGGTCGCATTAAGATGCGACTTTCATTCAGTCTAGGAGCAAATGAAGATGAAATGTACTGATTGTATTTTTGTTAACAGGTATTGGGATAAAACATTCTTTGAAGAGAAAATTCGAAGAGGCGGGCGACGTAAATGTACAAGATGCGAATACATGCATTGACAAAATGGCGGATCAGATTTTAGGATCGCGGGCAGACTCCACTGTGAAAAAGTACTCTTACCAGATAAAATCGTTTGATGAGTTCTGTGATGCTAAACATTTACCAAAGAGGCCTGCCCATAGTATTCATGTTGCCTGGTATATATCGAATCTGATTGATTCTGGTAAATCATATGGTGTCGTTTCCTCGGCGGTTTATGCCATCAAATGGTTGCATCAGGTGAATGATTTCACGGATCCAACTGTTTCATCGACAGTGAGCCGACTGATTGAATGTGCTAAACGTCGAAATTCCAAGCCAATCTCCAAAAAAGACGTTATCACTACCGATCAGCTTATTGAGTTATGTAATATGTATATTGCTTGCAACGACGTTTTAGTTCTAAGAGATTTAACCATGATTTTGATAGGTTATTCGGGTTTTCTTAGATTTAATGAAATGAGTGAAATGAAATGCTCCGACATAGAAATACGTCCTGATCATTTAATTCTGTTTCTTAGAAAAAGCAAAACCGACGTCTATAGAGCAGGCAGGCAAGTGCTAATCAGCAAAGGCGTTTCTAGCGCATGTCCCTATAACATGCTGCAACGGTATTTGAGTTGCTCCGAGTTGATGCTAGGTACGCATACATATCTTTTTAAGCCAGGATGTAGATCAGGCTCTAAATGTTTCTTGTTGAAGCAGAATAAACAGTTAAGTTATACTAGAGCACGAGAATGCATTGTAGGTCGCTTGAAATTAGTAGCACCAAATTTGAAATTAGGCACTCATTCTTTGCGTGCTAGCGGTGCTACCACCGCGGCCAACGCTGAAGGCGTGTCGGATAGATGTCTTAAGAGACACGGTAGATGGAAGTCCGATCTGGCAAAAGATGGTTACATAGACGATTCTTTAGAAAAGAAACTTTACATAACAAAGCAACTAAAATTGTAAATTGAATTCGGATAGCTTTTCTCTCTAACATTTGTTCAAGTTCTATCGCTGTCTTGCCCATGCAAAAGGTGTTTGTTTGCGTTTAGTAGTGTTAGGACTTTAAAGTTCTCTGCGTTACGGTAGTATAGAAGAGAACGTATGTCGTAACATGTACGAATCACAAGCTGGTAGTTGTTGCACGTGTTAACCGTGCAGCGGGGGTATAAAAGGATGTTTTTGGCGGGTTCTCGTCAGTTCGACGCAAGACTTCTAGCAGTTGACTTTGCGATATCCGAATTCAATATAGTTAGTACAGGAATACAGTATTACTTATAAGACGGTATATAACTTGTATATAAATTTATCAGATACGTGTCTGTGTACGGTCTTTCAATTGCGCAGGTTTTCCAGAGTTTTTCATTTAAAAATGTTTTTATCTCTGGTTTTTACCCCTGGGTCAATTGAATGATTTCTGTGTACAGAAGTATCAGTGACACAGTGCCATATTACATGTCTATGTTTATGTTAAATGATTGAATGCTTTACAAAAGACTTCAATGTACAATGCCTGTTTTTTAATCAACTGCAATTAAATCGCTGTCTTGCCCATGCAAAAGGTGTTTGTTTGCGTTTAGTAGTGTTAGGACATTATCACTCGGTGTACACCCTTCGCTATGTTGAGGTTGTATTAGCTAAATTTGTTTCCGACTTTCGTTTCGCTACCGTTTAGCAGGTCACAATTCATCACAAGTTAACCCTTCACTCATAGTACACTTCAACAGCAGACGACTTGAATGGATAACCTATGACTAAAAGTGGAAAAACATTGTGGCAAAAGGAGAAATTGCTCGTTTTGAGCAATTTCTTCTTTTGTCACTATGTTTTCAAAAAGCCGCCCGCTGCAGAGGCGTCATAACGGGTATATATGAGGGAAAGGGTTAAAATACAGTCGGAACGTCGGAACCATATAAAGTACCATAACAAGTAAATAAAACGAAGCGCCACGCAAAATCGGACCTTGGGATGTTTCACGTGACGATTTGGGTTAATTTGCATCATTCGAATGTCTTTCTCGTGGATGCTTTAGTGAGAAGATTGCGAAAGCAAACAATCCCTAATAGCTTGTGCAAGCTTGTCTGGGACTAAGCTAAAAATAGAAAAATCTTCGGTCGTTTTCATTCAATCATTTCGAGCACATTTCTCCTTTCCGTTCCTCGCGGCGATCTAGGCAAATCGTCAAGTCCAGGGAGAGTTGAAACGTGTACTATCGCCGTAATATATCTTAATACTGTTAAAAACGGCATAAACACCCGATTGCTAAACCAATCATTTGTCTCATATTTACTTTGACTTTTTATGGAGATGTATTAAAACTAGACGTCAGATGAAGATAAGGATTAAATGTATACTAAATCGAACAAACTGTTTATTTATTCAGTTACATAAGGTTCAATTAAGGTCTCGGTAAAAAACCCGATTTCGAATCAATACGGTATGTTTCTATCGCTGTCGTCTTGTTAGTGTCATTAATGATATTACTTCTTATTTTACACCAATTATTCTCACTAGGCGCTTCCTGAGCAGAAAAATGGCGGAAGCCTGTATTTTAGACAATATTTCCTGTCAAATTAAAGGATAATGATGGTCCTTAAGAATTATTCCTTCAAATCATATAAAAAGATAGAAATGAAAATGATAGGGTATATTCGTACAAGCCGGCCATTAACTTATATTTTCGCCAATCTGGTAAATGAATTGGAATAAGATTAAACGGAAGTACTCAATCGGATATGATCGGAATTAATCGCATTATCATTTAATCCAATTTCGACTCTAGTTGGAATTTAGCGATTCTAATAACCGTACGTCTTTCAATTTCTTCATTTTCGTGATTTAATGAACACGATCATTAAAAAAAAGCTCTTTTGTTGAATGAAATGAGCGGTGGATCATTTAGCATGCGAGCGGAGGCATGTCTTTTTTCCCCTAATGTGTAATAATTACGTCCATGTTGGTTTTTCATAGCGGATACTACGTTGCAGCAGATTCATGCTACCTACTATGGCTCGGTGACGAACAGTGTAGACCAAGATCAGACTGTGTGTATGCGCTGTGGATCTAAGCTGGTCGTAAATGTATTACTGTTTGTTTTCGCTGCGGCATTTAGATGTTCCGTTCTCAAGAAAAATCGAGGAGTCATCACGTGTTAAAGCAATCCCGACTGTTGAAGATTCTGATCACTTTACGGATCAGTACCATCTGATCTGAATCAGCATTAAACGTCATGTAACCTTTGACGTGTACTCCGAGATAGAACGGTGTTGTTGTTTTTTTCGGAATATAGTATATATAAGGTTATAAGACAGTGGTACAGTCGTAGAGCGTCGACCTCTTGCACCAAATGTTCCGGGTCCCGTGTTCGAGTCCCGTGATGAGTGGGTTCTGTCTTTGGGATTTTTCCACGCAAACGGCGCAGGAACTGGTTATGTCTCCAGGAAGTAGACATCGAGCGTGATTAAATATAAGCTTAAAGCTTGTTTCGCAAGGAATTACTTCGTTAAAACTATACAGACGCTTTCTGACGCCTCTGCAGCAGATGACTTTTTCGCCTTTTGTCACAATGTTTTCTACTCTATTCCGTCAATAATTATACTTTTATATATCTACGTTTTTCAACATTTTGGGAAGATCTTTTCGAAATCATCTGCTGCAGATTTCTTGTAAGTCGGAAAGCGTTAATATACTTCTTTTAAGTAATTATACTCACTAAAATACGGATAAGGTTTGTTCGTTTTAGTTTGTCTTTACGCCGTTATCAACATATTGAAATCATATCACGGCGACAAAGGTTCTGGAACTATTTATTTCTAAGGGATAAGGCAGCTTCGCGTCACTGTCAATTTAATTTCAGTTTCAAGAGATAAAATATGAATCTGAAATATTCAGGTTTGTCAGACAGAGAATTTTCCAATGTCAACGTAAAATATGTTCGTGTGTTTGTACGGCGTTATACGCGACTTTCAACACATATTCCAGTTATATCGCGGCGTTTCCTGTGTTACGTTACCGGTAATACTGGCCCATTGATACCGACACTAGCGAGTGTTATTTGTAATGCTAACCCCACAATTATGAGCGCCAACGTATGTTATGTTGTATGTTATGTTGTGTGATATGTATGGTTTATGTTATGTTATGTTGTGTTATGTTATGTCATGATATCATATTTTATTCCATGTTGTATTTTATGTTTTGATATGTTATGATCTGTATTTGTGTATGTTATGTCATGTTGTATGATATGTATTGTTTATGTTGTGTTATGGTGTATATTGCTTATGTCATGTTATGTTGTATGATATGTATTGTTTATGTTATGTTGTGTTGTGTTATGCTGCCTGTTATGTTATGTCATGCTATATTATAGTATTCCATGTTGTATTGTATGTGTTGTTATGTTATGATATGTATTGGTGTATGTTATGTTATGGTGTATGATATGTATTGTTTATGTTATGTTGTGTTATGATGCATGTTATTTTATGTAATGCTATTTTGTATTATTCCTTGTTTTATGTTATGTTAAATTGTTACATGTTGTATTTTATGTTTTGATATGTTATGATATGTATTTGTGTATGTTATGTTATGTTGTAAGATATGTATTGTTTATGTTACGTTATGGTATGTTGTTTTATGATGCATGTTATGTCATGCTATTTTATATTATTCCATGTTGTATTTTATGTTTTGTTATGTTATGATATGTATTGGTGTATGTTGTGTTATGTTGTATGTTATGTTGTATGTTATGTTGTATGATATGTATTGTTTATGTTATGAGATGTTGTGTTATGATGCATGTTATTTTATGTAATGCTATTTTTTATTATTCCTTGTTTAATGTTATGTTTTGTTATGTTATGATATATATTATTTTTATTTAGACTTTGATATTTATGGTACAGCCAAATTCAGTCCCTTTAATAATGTTTCTTGTGTGTATGGGGTTTTACGCCGTTTTCAGTGCGAATAATGGGAAAGCCACTACTACCATTTGAAAAGTCTTTGGAATTACCAAGCTGGTGATCGAACCTGCGACCTAACGCACCCGAGTCGGTCGCCCAAACCACTACACCAGCGACCTGTCCGATAAATAATAATTTTTCGCACAATTAGATTAATAAACATCTGTATAATATGTGTGTTGTTATTTTATGATATTACTTATATTATCGAGATAATATTGTTTGCACAATTTTACAATGCAATTTAATGACTTTGTCTATTAAAGTCAAATGTTAGTTTTAATGAGTGAAATATATCGGTTTGTACAACACAACTGGACCAGCCAATATATCACCATTTTACAATGCACAGATTGAGTTTTACTTGATAAAGAATACACTCATGCATTAGATGCATAGTTATCCCATCATTTATATAGATATTTTCTTATGTTCCTTTAAATATTTAATTTGTTTATATGTTTGTCTTAACGTTGTGTTAAAAACAAGTGTTTTCTATAAATGTGTTTATGTTTTTAGCTATTACATACATCTATCTATAAATTTGTTTATGTTTTTAGCTATTACATACATCTATCTATAAATTTGTTTATGTTTTTAGCTATTACATATATCTATCTATAAATTTGTTTATGTTTTTAGCTATTACATACATCTATCTATAAATTTGTTTATGTTTTTAGCTATAACATACATCTATCTATAATTTTGTTTAGGTTTTTAGCTATTACATACATCTATCTATAAATTTGTTTAGGTTTTTAGCTATTACATACATCTATCTATAAATTTGCTTAGGTTTTTAGCTATTACATACATCTATCTATAAATTTGTTTATGTTTTTAGCTATTACATACATCTATCTATAAATTTATTTAGGTTTTTAGCTATAACATACATCTATCTATAATTTTGTTTAGGTTTTTAGCTATTACATACATCTATCTATACATTTGTTTAGGTTTTTAGCTATTACATACATCTATCTATAAATTTGTTTAGGTTTTTAGCTATTACATACATCTATCTATAATTTTGTTTATGTTTTTAGCTATTACATACATCTATCTATAAATTTGTTTAGGTTTTTAGCTATTACATACATCTATCTATAAATTTGTTTAGGTTTTTAGCTATTACATACATCTATCTATAAATTTGTTTATGTTTTTAGCTATTACATACATCTATCTATAAATTTGTTTAGGTTTTTAGCTATAACATACATCTATCTATAATTTTGTTTAGGTTTTTAGCTATTACATACATCTATCTATAAATTTGTTTAGGTTTTTAGCTATTACATACATCTATCTATAAATTTGTTTAGGTTTTTAGCTATAACATACATCTATCTATAAATTTGTTTAGGTTTTTAGCTATTACATACATCTATCTATAAATTTGTTTAGGTTTTTAGCTATTACATACATATATCTATAATTTTGTTTATGTTTTTAGCTATTACATACATCTAAGGTACTCCACCGTTCGTAAGATTACTAAATGCGAAAAACATATCAATTTTTGTTCTTTTTGTATAAGTAAAATAATGAGGAACAGGCATAATCTATTAAACATATTGATTCAGTTCAATTTTAATGATCAAAACGTTGGTTTTAATAAAAGTGAAATCTTCTATACAATCACTATAGAATTACTTTCGGATTTGATTTTAAATCGTTTGTTACTGTATATTAATTTATGTACATGTATGTTATTGTTATAGCATGCCCTGAAGAGAGCTCAAATGGGCTTAATAATATTATTCTATTTTTACTGAAATAGTCGGATTTTGTCTTAAGCTTTCGTTGATGCGTGCATGACTAAATGGCGACCAGCGAAGATCCAAATCAGATTGTGCTTTCGCGCAGTCTGGTCTAGGTCCACAAAGTCCGGGTTTGTTTTGTCTTGTGATGTAGCTTTAATCTGTGAATAGGGTGGTAAACAATCAAAATGCATACAAATATTCGGAAGTATTATCACGTTTCAACCTTAATGTATGATATATGGTAAAATGTTATGTATATGTATGCATTAAACGACGTGCAATTTTCTGTTGTATGTATAATTATAGTATGTTTTATGTGACTATGAGCTTGTATGTTTAATGTCAATTTAAAGTTCTGTTCCGTTCTGAATACAAGGCTCACGGTAGCCATCTTAAAGAATATGAAAACAAATAAATAATTGAGTTGACAAAGAAAGCAATAAAAAAAAAATGACAAAGCAATCGGTACATAAAGTATGACTTTTGACATATCGCTTCCTAGTTCACTCATTCTTGCAACATATTTTATTTATTCTGCTATTTCTTAACACTTTCAGCGCCAAAGGCAATATTGAGGTTTTTGCAAACAATACTGATTCAGGCGAGTCAGCTCGTAACGAGCTGTCTCACCTGAAATCAGCATTGTTTGCCTTTTATTTATCAAAATAGTCCAAAATTGTATTACAAGGGAAAAGGAGACACCAGATGTTGAACATGGAAGAGTCTACTGTAAACAATTCGGCGCTGAAAGAGTTAACAGTGTTTCATTCTGTTTGTCTAGCTTTAGCGCAACAACAACAACAGCAGCAACAATTCTCATTTTGCAAAATAACTAAATCACTTGGTGTGAGGTTTCGTATTTATCTATTCCATTGTTCAAGTACGTAGTTTTTACTACATTAATAATTGAAATTATTACGCAGATAGTGTGAGTCTGACTTTTACAGACTGGCTGCTTAGACATGTCTCGATTGTTTTTAACGACATAATTACTCTCCGTTCATTTCGCCATATGTTATTGCTCTGAAACGTGATGGTTACTTTACCGTTTCCCACGTATAGACGCATTCCGACTCATCTGCAGCAGATGACTTTTCAAAATAATGTGACAAAATTAACAAAATTAATTGACAAAAGGAGAAATTACTCATTATGAGCAATTTCTTCTTTTATCAATTAATTTTGTTAATTTTGTCACATTATTATACTTTCTTTTATAGAGCCCGGCCGGGTAGCTCAATTGGTAGCGTATCTGACTCGTGATCTGGAGGTCACGGGTTCGATACCCGGTTGCGGCGCGTTCTTTCGGGCGATGTTTTCCATTGCCTCTCACCTCTGATCTATGTGAGAAAGTAGTCAGTGGCTTCGAAAGAATGTTGTGTAAGTACTGGTGTGGGAAAGCCAGGAAAACATGGGTAGGTGCACTGTCCGCCGTGATATGACCAAAGCTGTTGAAAGCGGCGTTAAACTCCAAACAAACAAACAAACAAAATTCTTTTATAGAGATTGATCATACTTTGGCTGAAATGTTTTCAAAGTCGTCTGCTGCAGATTTGTTGTATGTGGGAAAGGGTTAGAAGTGTCAGCTTACATTGCAATGTATGTAGTGAACTGACCCTGTCGTATATATCAGCATGCCAGTTCAAATAATACGGACTGAAACAAATACTGTTAAAATATCCGAGTTTTCTCAAGATTTCTCATTACCAAAGCATCTACAAGACGACAGTAAGTATGTAATTACTTTATTTAGCATACGCCAATCTATCAAATTCCACCCTAAAAAGGTGGTATATTTACCATTATTATTTTAAGTAATATAATTATTAAAAGTTAGATAATATGTGACTGTCCCAGCGGTTTGTATTCTGAATCATGTTTCCTTCTGTAGATACGTTGCGCATATCAAGCATGAAGATGTATGCATCGAGGCCGTGATTTTGTCCGCATATGCAATCATTTAGTAAGGAAAATGTAAACATTATGTTACCCGTTCATTAATATTTTCTTTGAAGACATTTTTATAAAAAAATAAAAACACACAACAAAAAGGAAGGTATTATTTAGGAACAGCGACATAAATATGCGTGGAAATGAAAATTTATCTTAAAAATAATTTTCTCTTTTCCCACCAAATTTCTGTTAGCAGTAAATATGCAAAGAGTCATTATCAAAATATAAATCATTTTGAAATAGCAAAACTCATACATACCTGTGTCATAGTTATTGACGTCGTCACACGGAGATTCGGGACGACTGTTACAGACGTCAATTTTAACAAGCGACAAATCTTTCGGACTATCGTCGGCTAATTCTCCTTTCCTTTCAATTTGCGTCGAACCTTCGTCGGAACTATCAGGTGACTCGGCCTGTTTGAATTTCTTATCCAAGTTTTCCGGAACACTTTTGGAATTTTCGTCGAAAGATTTTGAAACAAACTTCGTTAACCCTTCCATTTTTTTATATTTATTTCGCACTGGAGAAATTGTAGAAGGTGAAACATACAACTTATATGTTTGTTATCTTATAATAATATAATAATACGGGGTAAAAACTATTTTTCACATGAGAACTGCTCCGATATCTTCAATTGGAAGTTTTTGAAATATATATTACATTAGATATAGACGTCAATGGTTCAAATAATAGAGAACTTAGTATTAATAAATAGTTTGGTTTGATAAATAAATATATGGCATCAAATTACATAGAATCTTTAACTTCCGATAACGTTTGTCAGCTGGATGATTTCAATTTTTCAGAAAAAAAATCAACTAATTATTTTTTAAATAAATAGTTTTATTTGATAAATGTCCAACATTAAAATTCAGCGAATGCAACAACCTTGTCTTGTCCACCCGAACCGTTCACGTTCTCAGAAGAAGCAAAAATAAAATATTAGCAAATAAAATGTATAGTATTTAATAAATACATAAACATATACACATCAAAATCCTGCAAAATGCTACAACTTCCAACCGATCCTAAATGGTTTTTGTCAATTCAATTCGAGTTCTCAGAAGAAAAAAATCATCAACTATAATTACATCATTCTGAACCGGCCCCGCATCGTGAACCGCCGATCGACAAGCGCTAAGTTGACAAATGCACTGTAATTCTCACATCTTTTCACCATAACAATTTGTAAAGTTCTGTGAAAACATCTCACTGGAATCGCCTCGGTCCTTAATCTTCGTCATTAATATTGGCCATTAATTAATTTAATAATAAGATTCATCGGCGCTCCTCGCTCCCGTTTGTTCCACTTGTTTGATGTTCAATAATTCAAAAGTTCTTGGTAAACGTTGGCGTCATTGGTCGATCGATTATTGGTGGGCGGAGCTTAAGATTGTCTCGATTGGAAGCAGCCAATCCGATGGAATGTTATGTCTGCATCCATTTCCCAGTCGTTAATCGAACACACACAAAAAAAGAACATTGGAATGCATCGTATGAATTTAACCGCGACAAAGAAGGATCCGTATTTAGGTATTTGGGAATGTTTAAGGCCTGATGCAAAATGTGATCAGACGTTTTGTCGAATGAGGAATTGAGTAGTCTAGATATTGCTATAATACGTTTGTTTGCAGGATGTTTAACCCCGCTCTCAACAATGCCGCAGTCGTTTAACGGCGTTTCCTAGGCAAGTTACCGGTACTACTTGTTCATTTATCCTGACACCAGCGAGTCAGTCCTTATGCTAGCCCCACATCCATGAGCACTGGTGAAGGAACACCGTTTATACCTTTTTTTAAATCGTTGGCATTGCCCGGTCGGGTATGGAACCCGCGACACAGCCGAGGCGGACGCTCTACCACTACTTCACCAAGGCGATTAAAATATGAATGCAAGTGGAAATAAATAACCGGTTGAACGGTTCTCAAACCAACATTTGGGCAGTGACCATTACCGACCATTACCGAATGAGATCATTCGACGATTTAGCACAGTTTAAATCGACCTAGCGCTCTTCGCAAAACAGTCATAGAAGGCAGCAAGAAACAGAATACTTTAACTCTTTCAGCGCCGAATTGTTTGAAGCAGACTCTTCCATGTTCAAAGTCGGGCGACTCTATTTCATATGTTATAAGAGTTTTGAAATGTTTGGATAACTACAAGGCAAACAATGCTGATTTCCGGTGAGACAGCTCGTTACGAGCTGACTCACCTGAATCAGTATTGTTTGCAAAAAGCTCAATATTGCCTTTGGCGCTGAAAAAGTTAAGGTCATTTAGCATAGTTGCAAATCTGCACGTGTAATATTTACGCTAATGTTAGTTCTACTAGAGCACCTCTCAGTTTTTAGTATGCATATGAGCGGCGCTCTGCGAAAAAAGAGGAGGGATTCAGGCATAAGGAACCATGTTTTGTTTAAACCAACCTTAATGTATTTATGACGATGTGAAATTTAAGACATTCCTGGTAATCTACAATCGCAACAGAAAGGTTCACATGTATAAGAAGATTCTTGAGATCTGCTGTGACCCAATAGCGTCTGCTTGTTTTATATGAGTGCCACTCGAATATATAAGGTGAATTTCTATTTTATACCTCATTTATTACTTTCCCGCATACATCAACTGTGCAGCAGACTTCTATGTTAACATATAGGTAAACATGTGGAACATCTCTAAACAAAATAAGTATAATAATCAAATAGAATCATCAAATTCATCAGATGCGTCAGAAAGCGTATGCATTTGGGTAAGGTAATATGGGTTCGTTGAACGGCATTTCTATGTCTGTAAATTTTAAAATAGTGATGACAACATAATTGAGTCGTCCCGCGAGAAAACCAACATTATGTCTCTGCATAATGTATCGACCCAGATTAGCCTGCGCAGACTCAGTCCACGCATGCTAATCCGGACCGACACATCCCGTCTCAGGTGGATAGAGGTATAGAGCAATGATTCCTGGAACAGAAAATCCACAGGAGGCGAACAGTGGCTGTCCGGGTTCGTCTGCGCGGCATGCTTAGGCTGATCCGGGTAGATACTTTACGCAGAATCCACAATGTTGGTTTTCTCGCGGGACGGCTCAATTCTTGTTATACCAAATCTTTATTTTCAATCCTACGACGTAGTTAAACAATGTTCGTATAAATCAACTTTGACATCTGTCGTCTCAATTGAACAAAAGGAAAAGTCTATTATAGGAATACGATGATCTATTGCCCTTGGTTATCATCGGTGACTCGACATTGTATCTGTTCCAAGCACAACTATTTGGACAATCAGTTACCACCCCCAAAGAATGGATGAGTTCAAAATTGATGAAGGTACAAAAACAAGACATGTTTATAAAATCGTAGTCTACCTATACGTGTTTTGTTGTTGTGTGAATATGAATATATAGGAAACGTGGAAAAAAGACTTGTATCATTGTCCAGCCTATATTGCATTGTATTGTTGTGTAAATAAAATATATAGGAAAAGAAAACAGACCAATTGTTGTCTAGCCTATATTGTATTGTTGTGTAAATAAAATATATAGGAAAAGAAAACAGACCAATTGTTGTCTAGCCTATATTGTATTGTTGTGTAAATAAAATATATAGGAAAAGAAAACAGACCAATTGTTGTCGAGCCTATATTGTATTGTTGTGTAAATAAAATATATAGGAAAAGAAAACAGACCAATTATTGTCTAGCCTATATTGTATTGTTGTGTGAATACTTATATATATAGGAACAGAAAATCAAAAATACTTGTATCAAATTGTTGTCTAGCCTATATTGTTTTGTGGCATGAATATAAATATATAGGAAAAGATAAAAACACAACTTGTATCAAATTGTTGTCTAGCCCATATTGTGTTGTCGTGTGAATACTGATATATATAGGAAAAGAAAAACAAAAACACTTGTATCAAATTGTTGTCTAGCCCATATTGTGTTGTCGTGTAAATACTTATATATATAGGAAAAGAAAAACCAAAACACTTGTATCAAATTGTTGTCTAGCCTATATTGTGTTGTGGTATGAATATAAATATATAGGAAAAGATAAAAAAAGAAAAATTGTATCAAATTGTTGTTTAGCCTATATTGTGTTGTCGTGAGAATATAAATATATAGGACAAGAAAATGGGCAAATTGTTGTCTAGCCTATATTGTGTTGTCGTAGGAATAAAAATATATAGGACATGAAAAAAAAAAAGTTATCAAATTGTTGTCACTCCGTTCTCATACAGCTGATATTCTCATTATTGTTCTATTTTTATATATGTTTTACCAAATCTCTTGAATATCTCTATATTCAGCGGTTCTACAGGTAAACCAACCATTTCGTAAGTATTCATCCTTCGAAAAAAACCTGCCTCTGCAACCATTTTCTTCTTAGTTTTCTATATATCTTCTTTTACTTTATTTCTCCGTTTCTTTCAATTGATCTTTCTTCCTACCTCTTGTGCCACCATAAAATGCCGCCCATTCATTCTACAACTACATTTGAGCCGAGAAAATAAACATTATGGACTCTGCGTAATGTATCGACCCAGATCAGCCTGCGCAGTCCGCGCAGGCTAATCCGGGCCGACACATTCCGTCACAGGGCGATAAAGGTATAGTGTAATGATACATGAAACAGAAAATCCACAGGAGGCGAACATTGTCTCTCCGGGTTAGCCTGCGCGGCATGCTTAGTCTGATCCGGATCGATACGCAGAGACCACAATGTTGGTTTTCACGCGAGACGTCTCAATCCGCCGATCAATTGGCAGGACGAAATGACAAATGTGAAGGTCATCGCTATGATCACAAACAATGCGGGACTGTTTCCCAGTTAATCTGTCCTGTTACTGTCTCTGGCACGAGAAACGGTTCCCTGCCGAAGTCACGTGGGCACTTTCTCACGTGCAGTAGTTTGTAGAAGACGAATTTGGAAAAAGGAAATTCCTCACCATTTACTGAAAATATAATTACTTTAATTAGTGAATATAGTTATAAACATTGTGACAAAAGAGGAGATCTGTCAATAAGGAGGCAATGCTTTCAAGATTAATTTTCTGTAGAATCCTCAAAATGATTCTGCATACGGGTAAAAGATACGGACCGCTTCTGGTGATCTTTTGCGATATATGGAAAGAAAACGGTGTCGTTAGAATTATAGAGCTGTTTTACCTTTCACGTTATGCTTTTACTGAGTTAAATAAGTGCCGTCCAATACTTTAGAATTCATGTAATTCTTTTAGGCTTTTTCACACATGTAGACGCATTTTAACCCATCTGCATCAAACGAATTTTGAAAAAAAATATGACAAAGGTTGCAATTGCACATGACGAGCAATTTCGCCTTTTGCCACATTGTTTTCAATTCTGTTCAATAATTAAACGTTATATTACAGATTTATTTTGATGTTTTTTAATTTATGTTTTCAAAGTCGCCTAATTCATATTGGTTGTATTCGAGAAAGAGCTAACCTCTGCCGCCCCGACAAGACGACTTTCTGAAGATTTAGGATTCACTTCACCGACCAAGATGTATTGGTGTTTGATCGGGTTTGAACCAGGATCGGGTCATATCAAACACCCTATGTTGTTCAAGTTCGAATACGATTTCTGACCTCAAAGGATGGAGAAATAGCTACCATTTCGTATTTGGTGAGAGCCTCTACCACCACACTTTGGACATCCCAACGGATTAAGCGCATATATATATCCTCTAGGATTGACCCTATACATTTAAACACTCATTTAATCTGAACAGTCGCCAATCTCGTGTATTATATATATATTTATATATATGGGTTATCTCCCCTGTTATTGCATAAGGATTCTGTTTAGCCACCATTTGATTGACGCCACTTTCAGGAATAGCTCCAACTTGTCACGACGCCCAGTTCACCTACACATGGGGTTGCTGACTGTCTCAAATCAATACTCCACACGACCAGTCTTTTTCAAGCAATATAAGATAATAAAATAAAAACGGGAAAATACAAATTCCAAAGTAAACCGATGTTTTTATTTAACTATGTCATATTTCAGTCCTTATTTATTTATTTATTTATTTATTTATTTATTTATTTATTGGGGTTTTACGCCGCTTTCAACATTATTTCAGTTATATCACGGCGACAGTTCACTTATTCATAAATCCCTGGTATTTCAGTCCTCGGGGTAAGCCTGGTTTTACGTAGATTTCGTGCGAACGAATGCGTCCAAGTTGCATGAATACTAATACTTGTCCATTCAAACTTACCCACAAGTTAGCTAGTCTAAATGCTTACCCCCATAATCTTAAGCGCCAAGGAGGGAAAGCCATTGCTATTATTGTTTAAAGATTTCGGTGAGACCCGGCCAATGCGGACGCTCTACCACTACACCACCGAGGCGGTATCCACTTTTACAAGTGTAGCCTACTAAGGTACACGTGTTCAATGGTAGAACCCCTGATCGAATCAGTAAGTAAATGGGTAGTACTTATACTTTGTTGACATTTGAAGCAATCATAAATAACAGCTCGTAATCAATAACTGGTGTTGAATATATAGAGAGACACTTTATATCATCAATACTCTTTAATTATCAAACATAGAGAGAGTTTGGAAAGTATACGGCTGGGAGAGTGGACTTGGGCTAAGCTGTACTGTGTGTCTGTGTACCTGTGTGTATGTGTGTCTGATATTCACGTTAAGAACTTTTATGACGTTCGTTGTGTTGACTTCTTACATCAGACATACACAAATAAAAACAAATAAAAACCAATATTTTCCATATTTTCCCCAAAAATGGACAAACACAGGTCCATAAGACTTTAACAATGTAAGTAATAGTGATAACTCCGTGGCTCTCGTGAATGTGGGTTTAGCCTTACGACTGATTCGCTGATGTCAACATTAGTGGACCAGTAGTACTTGTTACTTACACATGAAACCATTGATATAACTGAAAAGGAGTTTAAAACCGTTAAAAATGCACATAACAAAGGACTGGAATAAGTCCCGCGCTGTCGTTTAATTACCGTACTGATAACTGTTCAAGTCGGGTCAACCTATGAGAGAGTAATGTTGTAGGCTATTGTTTGATAGCTTTCACCAACAAGATAATACCCTCCGTCATAGATTTATCATTGTCGAGCATGAATTGATTTAATGTTCCCGCTGTCTTCATATCTTCCACCCTTTTTATGGCGGTCTGGAGCTCATCTTCTGTAAACATCGCCCAATAAGAATCGATATTTCTCCATTCTGGTTTCAGCGGTCCTTCGGGATCCGAGTAATTGTGTGCCCAGTTGTGACCAAGTATATTTTGAAAATCAACTTTTAAAAAGCCACTTTCCGTGAGCATTGTGATAAGATTTTCTCTGGAATCGAGACGACTTTCACATCTACGCGTCACTTCCGGTACAATATTTGTGTACCAAAAGCCGTAATATTGTTTGGGAAAACATGTTGTTATCAATAGAACCCCTCCATGTTTTAAAACTCTGGCGGCCTCTCCGAATACGGAAGAAACAACTTTGGTTCTTTCGTCTTGGTCGTCAGCTTTCAAATGATGCAGAACCTGGAGATAAAACAAAACGACTTCAAGGATTTGACCTTTTGTATTTTGGTAAAAGAATTATTTCTAGTGATATATAAATCCGCCCATGGGAACATGTACAGGTAGGGATTCAGATAAGCCTGAAAATCTGATCCGTCTTTTCTGAATCGATACAAGTCGAGAGCAGCTTCTGATTAGCATATCTTAGTGAACAGTGTATATTTGTATCAGACTATGCCTATGCATAGATGTAATTATTCCGGCCGGTTCGGATACTATCCCCCGTCATTAAGGAGATTTGTTACGTCATCCCAACCCCATATGTGTGCATGGAGATGAGACAAGCGGGGTTACAATTCTAGCTTTTCCTCAGAAATTACAACTGTGACTCTTTCTAAATTAAGACGGGGAGTGACGGCTCTGGTGCGTATACAAAGCCTCGCCCTCGCCTAATTCACTGTTAACATTTATGTATGTACATGTATACAAAAACAGTTCAAATTTAGTTTAGATTTAGTTTGAACTTATTATTTTACATCGATTGCGAAACAAGCTGTACGCTTATATTAATCACTCTCGATGTCTGCTTCCTGGAGACAAAACCAGTACTCGCAACGTTTGTGCGGGAAAATCCCAAAGGCAGAACCCGCTCATCACGGGATATATATATATATATATGTGAGCCGTTCCAGGAGAAATCCAACAGTATGGCCTCTGCTTAATGTATCGATTCAGATCAGCATGCGCAGGCTAATCCGGGCCGACACATTCCGTTTCTGGGAGATCGAGGTAATGATTCCTGAAACAGAAAATCCACTGGAGGCGAAAAATGTCTGTCCGGGTTAGCCTGCACGGCATGCTTAGACTGATCCGGATCGATTCTTTACGCAGAGACCACAATGTTGGGTTTGCTTGTGGGACGGCTCATATGTGTGTACTTCTTTTCAGCTGATGTGACTCTTGGCCATGTAACTGGTGATTACGATAAATACGTTTAACCGTATTCTACATATTAAAGCTTTCTGACACCTCTGAAGCAGAGGACTTTTGACAAGATAATGGCTAAAGAGGAAATACTAAAAATGAAACTATCTTTCTTTTGCCTAGATATCATGAGTCGTCTGATGCAAATGTGTAGTATGTTGGAAGAAGTAATGTCATGTTTATCATAGCAACATAAAACGACCACTTTAAATAAGTTACCATAAGCAGCACACCTTTAAACATCTGTTTACAGCTAAACATGTTTAACATAACTGCATCAGATGGCTCATCTCATGAATGTTATCATAGGCAACACGCATTTCAACATGTTTACAGCTAAATCTGTTTAACATAGCTCCATCAAATGATTGATTGATTGATTGATTGGGGTTTAACGCCGTTTTTAACAATTTCTCAGTTATATCACAGTTCACCTACTCATGCATTTCCTGGTTTTTTCACACCAGTACTCCAAACAACAATCTTCCCAAGCAACTGGCTGTTTTTCCACATAGACTTAGCCCATTGGTGGAAGAGAAATGACGCATGTCGCATTGACTTTTGTCAATCCTCGGAAAGAAAGTTGGCCGAGCCGGGATTCGAACTCACAACCCCTGGATTGACAGCCCGCGTCGCTACCGACTGAGCTACCGGGGCTCGGCTCCATCAAATGACCCGTCTTATGTATGTTACCATCGGCAACACGTCTTACAAAAGGTTTGTAAGGTTTAAGTATAGGCTTTCCCTTCATGGCACTGAGGATTGTTGGATAAGAATAACCTCTGACTTGCTTGTATCATAATATATGAAGCAGTAGTACTAGTTACATACCTTGAAACGCCGTGGTATAACTGAACAAATATTGAAAGTGGCATAAAACCACAGAAACAAAAATCAAAGAAGGATTACGCTGTTTATCATATGTTTTTATCAAATAAGCCATATTGAATATGTTATCGCCGACAAAACTTCTTATGGCAAAAGAACCGTGTTTTAAGCCTACCTGGTTTATCATTACCACATCAAATGACTCGTCTTCAAACGGTATCCTCGGCAAAACACACTGTTTAATTCCTCCAATTTTACCGTCCCGCTGATATTTGTCAATCTTATTTTTGGCCAGATCCAGCATCCCGTTAGAAGCATCAAACAGGCTCACTTTACCGATCCCTGTTTGTAAAAGGGCCAAGCTGTAGTTACCTGTTCCGCAGCCAGCGTCCAAAACATGAACATCCTTAAATGACATACATGTACATGCAAAAAATATTTAATATACAGACCTTTTCCGATGCCTCTGCAGCAGACAATCTTGAACACAGTGTGACAGAGAATATGAGAATTGTCTCCCTTTGTCACAATGTTTTCAAACTAAAGCGATGATAATCGCTCTTAACACTTCTATGAACAAATAGTATGCCGAGAGGTTCTCCAATTTCTTAGATCATATAAGTAAATGTTTATGTATAAGGGGACACTTATACAGCTTGCTATGGAGCTAGCTTTAACAGAGACGTGGTAGAGAGTTCGCCTTCGGATCACACGGTCTAATGAACGGGCCCTAGTCAGGTCGGATCATTTAGGATTGCTACAATGGCGCACACTAAAGGACATCATAGGAAAAGCCTCGAGAACGTTTCACAGCATTCTCAGACTCAGGAAATTCGAGGACGAATTTCAAATGTTGAGGAGGTATATTATGTATAAGGGGATACGGATACTGCCTTGCTATGGAGCTAGCTTTTATAGCGACGTGGTAGGGCGTTCGCCTTCGGATCGAAATGATTCGAGCCCTGGTCAAGTCCAATCTTTTAGGACTGTTACATAAACACAAACTAGTCTCATAAACATCGGGTAGATGTAAGGTTATTAAAACCCTTATGTTATCTTATTTTTATCTTAAAAGATCATGACGTGGTTTACGTGGTTAACGCTGTAAATGAAGGTCTAATACCCTGACATTTTCAATCACGATCACAATGGTTTGCCTTCTAAACGGCATCAAGCAACTCGTATGACGCTGTACCAACTGCTGGAATGAATCTCATCTTTGGGTGGGGTAACGTGACTGGTTAATCTATTCGAGGACGAATATCCAAGGATGTATTTCGCGCTTCGAACTTGCACACAACTTGCAGAGCTCTAGATAAGGAGCGGTTTGCATGTTCTTATTCTTTATTTGACCCTCTAACCCTATGTTGTGGGTACTCAAAAGAATCGTCTCAGCAACATAGGGTTTGCTTTAATAATAAGAGAGAAATTATTGGAAAAAGACCTGAACACCCCTTCATATTTGGACCTCTGACACAAGATTGTCGGGTACATGGTTAAATACGTTTTCTTACCGATTTGTCCTTCCCAGTAATATTGACTATATTGTCGAGTATTTCCTCAGCGCCAAACGCGGATCTGTGACTGTCATAGACCTTGGCCCCACCGTCATAGTCCTTGTAGTCGCTCATGTTCGATTGGGAATGATCTGTAAAATTATCTCATATACAACCTGTCCCACAAATAGACGCTTTCTCTGCAGAAGACTTTTGAAAACATTTTGTCAAAATCAATAATTGCAGGTTTTCCTTTTGCCACAACGTTTTCAATCTTATTCAATAATCATTCATTCTCTTTCGGATTTTACATATTTTTTACTCAAAGATTTAAATGTAATCTGCTGCAGAGTTGTTGTATGTGGGTGTCGCACTCTTACATGACTATTTGTGTTTTCTATGTTGGGGTAGGTCTGTAAAGCAACAAGGAAGCGGACAGGCGAAATTTCATTTTCCCGAATACCTACATTACTCTTAATTCAAATCGACAGTAAAATGGGTTTTCTGGTTTCTACCTACTTAGAAAAACAAATTCATCATTTTCCGAATACCGTCCTTCCTCGATATTCGTTGAGACGTTCAAATCGTTATTCGGTATTTACATACTTAGAAAAAAGAAAATACAATTTTTGTCCGAATACCGACCTGATGCGAGAGTCAAATCGAGATTCAAATTTGTATTCGAGTATCCACATACTGAGAAAGACGAAATCACCATTCATATCGACATTCAAATCGGTATTCGCGTATCTACATTCTCAGAAAGACGAGATCACCATTTTCACGAATACCGACCTGGCTCGATATTCAAATCGACATTCCAATCGGTATTTGCGTATCTACATTCTGCGGGGAAAAAACACCATTTACCTGAATATCGACCTGGCTGGACATTCAAATCGATATTCATATCAATAATTTCGCGTAGGAAGCCGAACCGATGCCGAACACTTCTGCAACGCAAGCCAGACCAGTCGCCCCGATTTCTTGAGTGGGCTTGGTCGATTTGATCTGATCGGCAGAAGGAACCTAGCATAATGGCGGCTCCCTTTAAACTGGTCTAGCAAGAAGAAGGCTTTAATAACACCCTTTCTGTGGACCTACATGTAATAACACCCTTTCTGTGGACCTACATGTAACCGGTCAAACCTTTCCGACTAGCTTTAACAGATAATCGACTTTTATGGCGAATGAGTTTGCATAAGATGATTCCCCTTGTTTGGTTTAGTCCCATCACGTTATATTGATACATAACAAGTCTCATCCACGTCTCTTTCTTTCCTCTAAATATTCATTGATATGCTTTTATAGTTTTTAAAAATAGATATTAATTAAGCTGTTGTTTCTTTCAAAATTCCCATTTTGTTCGTCAGGTCTTTGTGAAAACATGTTTATAAGTCAAGCTTAATCAGAGTCCCATGTTGGGAGATTATCAGCAAACGCTGGTGTGGCAGTTCCCTTTAAGAGACAATAGAACGATTTCCCAGCATTTCATCAAAGGCAAAATAATCAGGAAGGTGAACAGTTTGCACACAACAATGCATGCTCCCGAGTGGAAAGTTTGACGATCAATCGACATTGTCATGATATACTATTGTTCGTCAATGTTATCACGTGGAGCTCAATGCGACCATATTCACCTCCCTACGTCTCTCTGTCTCTCTGTCTCTCTGTCTCTCTGTCTCTCTGTCTCTCTACTGTCTCTCTGTCTCTCTGTCTCTCTGTCTCTCTGTCCTCTCTGTCTCTCTGTCTCCTCTATCTGTGTGGTTGTGTGGTGTGTGTGTGTGTCTCTCGCTCTCTCTCTCTCTTCGTAGGATCACGAGTCTCGAGCATCTCTCGCATCTCGTCTATACTCTCTCTCTCTCTCTCTCTCGTTCTAGCTCTCTCTCTGCTCTCGGTCTCTTCATCTCTCTCTCTGCTCTCTGTCTTCTGCTCTGTCATTCTCTCTCGTCTGTCTGTCGTCTCTCTCTAGTCTCTCGTCTCCTGCTCTGTCCTGCTGTCTCTGTCTCTCTCTGTCTCTCGTCATCTTCTCTCTCCTTTTTCTCTCTCCTCTCTCTCTGTCTGTCTCTCCTGTCCTTCCTCTCGTCTGTCTGTCTGCTGTCTCGTCTGTCCTCTCTCTCTCTCTCTCTCCTCTCTGTCTCTCTCTCTTCTCTGTCTCTCCTCGTCTCTGTCTCTGTCTCTGTATCGTCTGTCTGATCTGTCTCTCTCTCTCTCTCTCTCTCTACTCTCTCTCATCTCCTTCTCCTCATCTCTCTCTACTTCTACTGTCTTTTCTATCTCTTCTACTCTCTATCTCTCTCTCTATATATATATATATATAAATCCTCCTTCTCTCTCCTCTCTCTCTTCTCTCATCTCTCTCAAATCTCGTCTCTCTCTATCTCTCTCTTCTCTCTCTCTCTCTCTCTCTCTCTCTCTCTCTATTCTCTGCTTTGTGTCATGAGGTTATCCATTAAATCATGGAGATTTTCTATGTTTTGACAACATACGTTCAAAGTCGTCTGCTGCAGAATGGTCGTATGGTGGAAAGGTCTAAGATATTAGGCACAGCTTTTTCAACAAAACTTTTATATGGATATCGCGAATTCTTGCTTATTACATGTTTCCAGGTATAAGCAACACACTTTCCTATAACTAGTCCTTTTCTTATTAGCTAACAGGTTGATCAAAAGGGTGTTTCACTCTCACGATAAATACCAACTGTCATGAATTATAATGTGACTGATATGAAACTACTAGTGAATAACACATTGATAATAATTGAGAGCCGTCCACGAAGAAAACTCCACATACTGCGCCTCTGCGTAATGTATTCGATCCAGATCAGCATGCGCAGTGATCCGCAGACTGATCCGGGCCGACACATTCCGTCTCAGGTGGATAGAGGATATAAAGTAATGATTCCTGAATCAGAAAATCAAAGGAAGGTGAAAAGTGTCAATCTTGTAAGCCAAGATGTTTGGTCCACAATGTTGGTTTTCTCTCGCGGACGACTCATATGATGAAAAAAGAGCATTGAAATTACGTCTAAACAGCTCACTGTTATGACCAAATCTGGTTAAAATCACCTTTTATGACGTCGAAAAAGATGGAAAAATAAATTGTTATTGTTAACAGGGGCTGAAATTGAATTTCCATGTTAAAACGGTGGCCATCTTGATTTGCGCATAATGGCCACCAAATGGCAACTCTAACTTGTATGCGGTTGCTTTTGGAAACCTTATGCATATACCTAACATTATGCAAATTCCAAAACTTGTCACAAGGGTGCCCAGTTTTCTTACATTGTGTGCAATTCCCTTCCCCCTAAACGGAATATGAAGTACAAGTAAATCATAACCTGCGACGTTTTGATCCGTGTACTGAACTTTGAAAGTCTCGACTTATCACAATAATGTTAGTGTCCCATAATCAGGTCGTTCTCGATCTACCTTGTTTTACACAAGTCATGTAAGGTTAACGTCGTTTGCAAGTATCACAGCAAAATGAACTAAGTCACGTCTGAACATTTTGTCATCAATTGAACTTATTTCAATCAAAATATGAATTGAGAATCGGTACAAGTTGGCTTTTATTAACAGTCTACATCCAAGAGCTAAACTGTTCGCATATTTCTGACAGAAGCTTGTTTGAGTAATCTGTTAACCTGAGTAGATTCTGACAAGGACAGAGCAGGGTGGGTATCTGTTACCTATACTGTTCGAAATGCCAACAGTGTGCCGTTTGTCATGCACTCGCTCAATGTTTATCTACACATCAAATAAGCGATCAGGTGGAGGCTTTTGTGAGAATGGCTAGTGTATGGGTTGACTTTTTCGCAAAATGAAGTAGGAGACATAAATTCGCGTGAAGCGGTTAAACTAGATTACACATGGTAATCTTTTGTAATGTTACACGTCACGTATATGAAATTATGTCTGTATAGGTCAACGTTCGGCTTAAACAAAACGATAACGGCATTTCAGTTACATCACGGCGATCTATATTTTAGTAAGATAGTCAGGTTTTGAAGTCACGTGATTTAAATGCTCCAGAACACACACAACAAAAGGTCTAGACTGAATTACGAATTCAAACATAAGAAAAGTCAAATATGTAAAGTAAATTCCCGCTTATTTTTGGTACCCAAATAAAATTACAAGTCTCTGAATGTATAAATATCATATTTAGGTGTAATAAAGGACAAGAATATCACCATCATCACCCCCACCCCTAAGTGTGTACGACCGCGCCATAACAAATTACCCTTTGTAAATTGTATACCCTTTGCATGTTCGACATTAACGCTCGACCGAACGACATTCACTAATAGTTCATTCGGTCCGGTCTGGCTACATTCGCATCTGGCAAGCCGACTGGTCGTATTCTGATTCCGTCAATATCTGCCGAAAGTTGTTGTCAAACAGATCAAGAAGGACGGATTTACGGACGAAAAATATTAAATGGCCGGTTCTCTTTTCGAAACTGTTTTACTATGGACATTCTTTTTACTCAACACATTTTGAATAACATGCTAGATATGAATGATAACGAGCAATTTTGCATTAAATCAAGGGGAAAAATATATATAATATGAACCTTTATGGAAAAAGAAGAAATGGGTCACGATAAACAATTCTGCAGCCGTCTGCTGCACATGCGTCAACAAAGCGACTGTAAGCGGGAAATGGTTATAACCGTTTCCGTTATTAGCTACTTAGTTACATACGAATGTTGAAAGCGTATTTGGCAAACGGAACAAGTTGCTGACAATGAGCCTAATCCTCCTTTCCAAACAATGCTTTTGAAACATGATTCAATTTTTTGCTATAACCTAGATTTTTTTCACAATGCCTGTTCATCACTATTCAAATAGGAAATAGAAAATTAAATCTACAAATTAGAGATAAGTTCATTTCAACATTGATTGATTGGGGGTTAAACGTCGTTATTTAACATTTCCTCAGTATTACCCACGAGGCGGCCAGTTCATCTACAAATGTATTTCCTGGTTTTCTCACACCAGTACTCCACACAACAATCTTCCCCAAAGCAACTGGCTAGCTTTTCCACATAGACTTAGCCCATTGGGTGAAAGACAAATGACGCATGTCGCATTGACTTTTGTTCAAACGTCGGAAAGGAATTTGGCCGAAAATGTTCAACATACACACGAGTTATAACCGCAAGGTCATCATTTATTTTTATAATTGAGGCGCTTCTAGCGATTTTTGGGACAAAAATTTATTTTAATTGAAGACTCAACGTCTGTCAACGTGTAACATAGTCTAGATGTATCTGTTGACAAAATAAACCTA
>JASEVX010001006.1:0-30421 GCA_031761405.1 Serripes groenlandicus
ACATATAACAGATATACAGCAGACACAGACACGGTTTGAGAATATAAACTGTCTCTCCGTATATTCACATTTTCGTACATATAACAGATATACAGCAGACACAGACACGGTTTGAGAATATGAACTGTTTCCCCGCATATTCACCTTTTCCCACATATAACAGTTATGCAACAGACACTTTTGAGAATATAAACTGCCTCTCCGTATATTCACATTTTTACCACATATAACAGATATACAGCAGACACAGACACGGTTTGAGAATATAAACTGCCTCTCCGTATATTCACCTTTTCGAATATATAACAGATATACCGCAGACACAGACACGGTTTGAGAATATAAACTGCCTCTCCGTGTATTCACATTTTCCCAAATATAACAGATATACAGCAGACACAGACACGGTTTGAGAATATGAACTGTTTCTCCGCATATTCACATTTTCCCACATATAACAGATATACAGCAGACACAGACACTTTTGAGAATATAAACTGCCTCTCCGTTTATTCACATTTTCGTACATATAACAGATATACAGCAGACACAGACACGGTTTGAGAATATGAACTGTTTCTCCGCATATTCACCTTTTCGTACATATAACAGATATACAGCAGACACAGACACGGTTTGAGAATATGAACTGTTTCTCCGCATATTCACCTTTTCACATATATAACAGATATACAGCAGACACAGACACGGTTTGAGAATATAAACTGTTTCTCCGCATATTCACCTTTTCGTACATATAACAGATATACAGCAGACACAGACACGGTTTGAAAATATGAACTGTTTCTCCGCATATTCACCTTTTCCCACATATAACAGATATGCAACAGACACTTTTGAGAATATAAACTGCCTCTCCGTTTATTCACATTTTCGTACATATAACAGATATACAGCAGACACAGACACGGTTTGAGAATATGAACTGTTTCTCCGCATATTCACATTTTCCCACAAATAACAGATATGCAAGAGACACTTTTCAGAATATAAACTGTCTCTCCGCATATTCACCTTTTCGAACATATAACAGATATACAGCAGACACAGACACGGTTTGAGAATATAAACTGTCTCTCCGTATATTCACCTTTTCGTACATATAACAGATATACAGCAGACACAGACACGGTTTGAGAATATGAACTGCCTCTCCGTATATTCACCTTCTCGTACATAAAACAGATATACAGCAGACACAGACACGGTTTGAGAATATGAACTGTTTCTCCGCATATTCACCTTTTGGTACATATAACAGATATACAGCAGACACAGACACGGTTTGAGATTATGAACTGCCTCTCCGTATATTCACCTTTTCGTACATATAACAGATATACAGCAGACACAGACACGGTTTGAGAATATGAACTGCCTCTGCGTATATTCACCTTTTCGTACATATAACAGATATACAGCAGACACAGACACGGTTTGAGAATATGAACTGCCTCTCCGTATATTCACCTTTTCGTACATATAACAGATATACAGCAGACACAGACACGGTTTGAGTATATGAACTGTTTCTCCGCATATTCACATTTTCCCACATATAACAGATATGCAACAGACACTTTTGAAAATATAAACTGCCTCTCCGTATATTCACCTTTTCGAACATATAACAGATATACAGAAGACACAGACACGGTTTGAGAATATGAACTGTTTCTCCGCATATTCACCTTTTCCCACATATAACAGATATGCAACATACACTTATGAGAATATAAACTGCCTCTCCGTTTATTCACATTTTCGTACATATAACAGATATACAGAAGACACAAACACGGTTTGAGAATATGAACTGTCTCTCCGCATATTCACATTTTCCCACATATAACAGATATGCAACAGACACTTTTGACAATATAAACTGCCTCTCCGTATATTCACCTTTTCGAACATATAACAGATATACAGCAGACACAGACACGGTTTGAGAATATGAACTGTTTCTCCGCATATTCACCTTTTCCCACATATAACAGATATGCAACAGACACTTTTATGAATATAAACTGTCTCTCCGTATATTCACCTTTTCATACATATAACAGATATACAGCAGACACAGACACGGTTTGAGAATATGAACTGTTTCTCCGTATATTCACCTTTTCCCACCATGATATAACAGATATGCAACAGACACTTTTGAGAATATAAACTGCCTCTCCGTTTATTCACATTTTCGTACATATAACAGATATACAGCAGACACAGACACGGTTTGAGAACATGAACTGTTTCTCCGCATATTCACATTTTCGTACATATAACAGATATACAGCAGACACAGACACGGTTTGAGAATATGAACTGTCTCTCCGCATATTCACATTTTCCCACATATAACAGATATGCAACAGACACTTTTGACAATATAAACTGCCTCTCCGTATATTCACCTTTTCGAACATATAACAGATATACAGCAGACACAGACACGGTTTGAGAATATGAACTGTTTCTCCGCATATTCACCTTTTCCCACATATAACAGATATGCAACAGACACTTTTATGAATATAAACTGCCTCTCCGTATATTCACATTTTCGTACATATAACAGATATACAGCAGACACAGACACGGTTTGAGAATATGAACTGTCTCTCCGCATATTCACATTTTCCCACATATAACAGATATGCAACAGACACTTTTGAGAATATAAACTGTCTCTCTTCATATGCCCCATTTCGATCATATAACAGATATACAGCATACACAGACACGGTTTGAGAATATAAACTGTCTCTCCGTATATTCACATTTTCGTACATATAACAGATATACAGCAGACACAGACACGGTTTGAGATTATGAACTGCCTCTCCGTATATTCACCTTTTCGTACATATAACAGATATACAGCAGACACAGACACGGTTTGGGAATATGAACTGTTTCTCCGCATATTCACCTTTTCGTACATATAACAGATATACAGCAGACACAGACACGGTTTGAGAATATGAACTGCCTCTTCGTATATTCACATTTTCGTACATATAACAGATATACAGCAGACACAGACACGGTTTGAGAATATGAACTGCCTCTCCGTATATTCACCTTTTCGTACATATAACAGATGTACAGCAGACACAGACACGGTTTGAGAATATGAACTGCCTCTCCGTATATTCACCTTTTCGTACATATAACAGATATACAGCAGACACAGACACGGTTTGAGTATATGAACTGTTTCTCCGCATATTCACATTTTCCCACATATAACAGATATGCAACAGACACATTTGAGAATATAAACTGCCTCTCCGTTTATTCACATTTTCGTACATATAACAGATATACAGCAGACACAGACACGGTTTGAGAATATGAACTGTCTCTCCGCATATTCACATTTTCCCACATATAACAGATATGCAACAGACACTTTTGACAATATAAACTGCCTCTCCGTATATTCACCTTTTCGAACATATAACAGATATACAGCAGACACAGACACGGTTTGAGAATATGAACTGTTTCTCCGCATATTCACCTTTTCCCACATATAACAGATATGCAACAGACACTTTTATGAATATAAACTGCCTCTCCGTATATTCACATTTTCGTACATATAACTGATATACAGCAGACACAGACACGGTTTGAGAATATGAACTGTCTCTCCGCATATTCACATTTTCCCACATATAACAGATATGCAACAGACACTTTTGACAATATAAACTGCCTCTCCGTATATTCACCTTTTCGAACATATAACAGATATACAGCAGACACAGACACGGTTTGAGAATATGAACTGTTTCTCCGCATATTCACCTTTTCCCACATATAACAGATATGCAACAGACACTTTTATGAATATAAACTGCCTCTCCGTATATTCACATTTTCGTACATATAACAGATATACAGCAGACACAGACACGGTTTGAGAATATGAACTGTCTCTCCGCATATTCACATTTTCCCACATATAACAGATATGCAACAGACACTTTTGAGAATATAAACTGTCTCTCCGTATATTCACCTTTTCGTACATATAACAGATATACAGCAGACACAGACACGGTTTGAGAATATGAACTGTTTCTCCGCATATTTACATTTTCCCACATATAACAGATATGCAAAAGACACTTTTGACAATATAAACTGTCTCTCCGCATATTCACCTTTTCGAACATATAACAGATATACAGCAGACACAGACACGGTTTGAGAATATAAACTGCCTCTCCGTATATTCACCTTTTCGTACATATAACAGATATACAGCAGACACAGACACGGTTTGAGAATATGAACTGTTTCTCCGCATATTCACATTTTCCCACATATAACAGATATGCAACAGACACTTTTGAGAATATAAACTGCCTCTCCGCATATTCACCTTTTCGTACATATAACAGATATACAGCAGACACAGACACGGTTTGAGAATATGAACTGTTTCTCCGTATATTCACATTTTCCCATATATAACAGATATGCAACAGACACTTTTGAGAATATAAACTGTCTCTCCGTATATTCACCCTTTCGTACATATAACAGATATACAGCAGACACAGACACGGTTTGAGAATATAAACTGTCTCTCCGTATATTCACCTTTTCCAACATATAACAGATATGCAGCAGACACTTTTGAGAATATAAACTGTCTCTCCGTATATTCACCCTTTCGTACATATAACAGATATACAGCAGACACAGACACGGTTTGAGAATATGAACTGTCTCTCCGCATATTCACCTTTTCCAACATATAACAGATATGCAGTAGATGCCTCTGAAAGCAGCATGGTAAAAATGTGAAACGTGGCTAAACGTTGTGACAAAAGAAGAAATTGGTAGTTATGAACAATTTCTCCTTTTTACACAGTGTTTTTGTTATAAAAGTCGTCTGCAGCATATATGGCAAATTGTGTCTGCTGGTTTGAACGGCTATACGTTTTGCGTAATGAATGCTTTCCGTATTTAGCGTAATGAATGCTTTCCGTATTTAGCGTAATGAATGCTTTCCGTATTTAGCGTAATGAATGCTTTCCGTATTTTGCGTAATGAATGCTTTCCGTATTTTGCGTAATGAATGCTTTCCGTATTTAGCGAAATGAATGCTTTCCGTATTTAGCGAAATGAATGCTTTCCGTATTTAGCGTAATGAATGCTTTCCGTATTTAGCGTAATGAATGCTTTCCGTATTTAGCGTAATGAATGCTTTCCGTATTTAGCGTAATGAATGCTTTCCGTATTTAGCGTAATGAATGCTTTCCGTATTTAGCGTAATGAATGCTTTCCGTATTTTGCGTAATGAATGCTTTCCGTATTTAGCGAAATGAATGCTTTCCGTATTTAGCGAAATGAATGCTTTCCGTATTTAGCGTAATGAATGCTTTCCGTATTTTGCGTAATGAATGCTTTCCGTATTTAGCGTAATGAATGCTTTCCGTATTTAGCGTAATGAATGCTTTCCGTATTTAGCGAAATGAATGCTTTCCGTATTTAGCGAAATGAATGCTTTCCGTATTTAGCGTAATGAATGCTTTCCGTATTTAGCGAAATGAATGCTTTCCGTATTTAGCGAAATGAATGCTTTCCGTATTTAGCGTAATGAATGCTTTCCGTATTTAGCGTAATGAATGCTTTCCGTATTTAGCGAAATGATATCTAAATGCAACCCTTTACCCGGGAAGAATGTTCAGTGGTGCACTGATGCGAGAATTCCGGTAAAACAATCTGTTCTGAACTGGCCGCCATGATACATATGTATTACTGACAACCCAAAACGGCATTAAACTCTAATCCATAAATCAATATAAATGCATCCTCTAATTATAATAACATAGAATAATCCGCAAGGGAAAACAGTGGAGCAGCAATTACAGTGTTTATATTATCAGTGGCGTCAATATTTATTCTTTCCTTCCCAATATGCCTTCATCTGCTACATACTCTAAGTTATTCTTTACCTTTTTTAAACTATTATTTTTATCTCTCAATCTAATTTTACTCTATTTTTTCAAAATTAGAAAAGCCTTATCATGTAGAAACTTATCAGTTGTAACGTTTAATATCGCTATATGTTATTGATCAATATAAAAACCATTTCATACGTTTACTATGACAACATTTAGAAGTATACAACTCAAGTTTTATACTAATGTATACTACATTAGTTTCTTTTAGTAATTGATATATTGTAAAAATAAGTGTTCCAATAAGTTCATGTGAAGCAAATATCACATATTTCATATTATATTTTTCATATTATATATTTTATTTTATTTTGATGATTTGCAAAAGTACTAACAGTACAAAAGTACATACTTTTTATTAGGTATACATGTATTTCCTAAATGTTGCTAACTACATAGAACATGCAATGTTGATATTATCATTTATAAAGTATGATTATGCAACACGAAACACTGTAATGCTTATGTTTAATAACAATATCCTCATCATCCTTTCCGTTATGATTACAAATACCTGTCACATACTCATGTGTTTCAGTCATATCACGACGGCTAGTTCACATACTCAAGTGTTTCAGTCATATCACGACAACTAGTTCACATACTCAAGTGTTTCAGTCATATCACGACGGCTAGTTCAAATACTCAAGTGGTTCAGTCATATCACGACGGCTAGTTCACATACTCAAGTGTTTCAGTCATATCACGACGGCTAGTTCACATACTCAAATGTTTCAGTCATATCACGAAGGCAAGTTAACATACTCAAGTGTTTCAGTCATATCATGACGGCTTCTTCACATACTCAAGGGTTTCAGTCATATCACGACGGCTAGTTCACATACTCAAGTGTTTCAGTCATATCACGACGGCTAGTTCACATACTCAAGTGTTTCAGTCATATCACGACGGCTAGTTCACATACTCAAGTGTTTCAGTCATATCACGACGGCTAGTTCACATACTCAAGTGTTTCAGTCATATCACGACGGCTAGTTCACATACTCAAGTGTTTCAGTCATATCATGACGGCTTCTTCACATACTCAAGTGATTCAGTCATATCACGACGGCTAGTTCACATACTCAAGTGTTTCAGTCATATCACGACGGCTAGTTCACATACTCAAGTGTTTCAGTCATATCACGAAGGCAAGTTAACATACTAAAGTGTTTCAGTCCTATCACGACGGCTAGTTCGCATACTCAAGGGTTTCAGTCATATCACGATGGCTAGTTCACATACTCAAGTGTTTCAGTCATATCACGACGGCAAGTTCACATACTCAAGTGTTTCAGTCATATCACGACGACTAGTTCACATATTCAAGTGTTTCAGTCATATCACGACGGCTAGTTCACATACTCAAGTGTTTCAGTCATATCACGACGGCTAGTTCACATACTCAAGTGATTCAGTCATATCACGACGGTTAGTTCACATAATCAAGTGTTTCAGTCATATCACGACGGCTAGTTCACATACTCAAGTGTTTCAGTCATATCACGACGGCTAGTTCACATACTCAAGTGTTTCAGTCATATCACGACGGCTAGTTCACCTACTCAAGTGTTTCAGTCATATCACGAAGGCTAGTACACATACTCAAGTGTTTCAGGCATATCACGACGGCTTCTTCACATACTCAAACCAGTACTATATACATGTGTCTTACCTAAAGCCACTGATGAAGGTATTGCAAATGAGGGACAATTCAATTATTATAAGAAAGTCGCCTAATAAAACTAATGTTAAATTTGTTGTTAAATAAATGAAACATTTGGAAGAGTCTTTCTACAGTTTAGTGGAAGCTTTGTATAAAAAGCAAATTGGAAGAGTCATAACATACTGTTATTCAATAAAAGAAGTATCAGATGTGTATAACTACCTAACAAATGAGTACACGGATTGTGATGTGTGTATTGAGATGTATCATTAAGAAACAACTGAAGCTACCAAACAAAAAAGTTGGATCAATCTTTCGTGACCCAAAACAAAAGTTTATAATTATTGCAACAAGTGCACTTGGAATGGGGCTAGATATTTTAAATTGTGACTCTGTTTTATTGTACGGTATTCCGAAGAGTATTGTAGACTTGTTTCAACAGGTTGGAAGAGTTGGAAGAAATGGTTCTAAGGCCGTAGCCATATTAATTTTCAAGTCAAGTCACCTAAGTTCTGCCTCAGAACATGTTAAAAATGTTTTTACCACAAAGAAATGTCGTCGACAAGAAGCATTGTCTTTGTTTCTTACAAAATTCGAACTTTCACAGCTTGCTCTGACATGTAATGTTCATAGTTGCTGTGATGTATGTTTTTTCCACGCTATTTTCAAATTTCGCAGTTTATTAACCATAATAGGGTTTTAATACATTTTCCAATTCTTTCAAAGTCAAATAGTCTGATCAGACTGACATACTCACAATGTTATACAACCCTTTACCACATGGATAAACCATGTTGACATCAACCAAAAGAGAGTGATTTGACTAAGTTTAACAGTATACCTCTACCACCTCAGTGCTATGAGACAGAAATGGTAAAAAACCTGATCAGTATGCAAGCTATTTACAGTCTGATTGTTTTGCTGATTGTTCTTGGGTGGTATAGTGCTGAAAATATTCACACAACAATATGGGAGAAAGCATTGATCAACAAGTTATTACATAATATGAGAATTCCATTTTTTGTATATTTGGTGAAATAACAGATCTGATGTGTTAAAATCAGTGACTTATTGTTTGTGATGCATGACAAACTTCAAGTTCCTGTTTATAATGAGAAAGAATGTGTTTGACAGATAAATATAAATTATAGTATAAAAAATGTCCAAAACAAAACAATTTCTATCAGAATGTATTTCTCATTTAAGGTTACTGTTCACTACATAAGTGGAACAAAGTCCTCATGTATCTGGCCAGAGCATCAGAAAAGGATTTGCAAGACTTTGATGACAGGCAAACATCAAATGTGCTGCCAATACTATTAAATGTGAATGCAAAGCCCTATGCAAGAGATTCAGCTTCTTTTCTTAGACAGACAGATTATGAAAGTATTTTTTTCATTTTCCTGGATGAACCTTTACAATGAGCTTGACACAACATATCCGGGACTAAATATGATTCTTGAATCAATTGTAATACACCCATTCCTAGAAGCACAATTTGTAAACCATTTAAACACATGCTGGTTATGGCATCCATGGGACTACATAGCAGGTACCAGGAAATGTCTGCAGCACATTACCTGATGGGCTTTGTGATGGCTAATGGTGGCTCTACACAGAAGGTATGTCGAAATATAAATACATGTATTATTCTTAGATGTTCTATATAGCAGGTTGTGTCTTATAAATAACAGCATTGAAACAGTGCATGTGTACATGTCATCATAAAACATATTTTCAACAGTAACCACTTTCTGTACTTCAAACAAAAATTGAATATGAGGTTTCATATAATAAATTGAAACTCAAATAGAATAAATAGCATACAGAAAATAAAAGTATGATATGATTGGCAAGATTATGGAGACTATACCTGATAAACTCACATCATATTTATGTTCGAAATATTGGATCGTTCTCCTGATCACAATATATAAGCGTGACCATGACATGAATCTGCCAAACAAAAACAGCTTTTAGACCAACCAATGAATGCAGTTGGAAGGGCAAACTTTACAATGTTCTCTTGGAATACCATTAAAACGACCAGATTCAATCTCTAACTTATGTGAGCTTAACTTTCATAAGAGAATTCTTTTTTGAACTTACAATATAATTCTAACTTTGGCGAGTTATTAATTGACATATGCCAACTTTGAATAAATTGGTCATATATTCTATTACAAATGGGCGTACAAACAGCGACGCTGGGATAGGTCAATTCACTTTCTGTTCATCACGTGGTCAGAATGTCACGGATTATTTGTTAATCAGTCCAAGCGATATCATACATATTCATAATTTCTCAATACACGAATGGAGTGAATTTTCCGATCACGCTGCATTAAGAAAAACCTATCTTGAAAACAGAAAATATAGAAAGAAATGAAGAAGATAGAATTATCTGGAATAAGGATAAAGCAGACGAATTTAAAAATCTATTGCAAAATGAAATTCAATCACTGAAAATGTAGATGTTGTTTCTCATGTTAACTGTTTATCTTCATTTTTTATGAAAATGCTTTGAAAATATTTGGTAAGATATGTAAATATGGGTATAATCCAAAATATAAGACGCGGAGTAGCTTATGGTTTGACAATAATTGCAAAGTAGCAAAAGAAGAATTTAAGAAATATAGACTTAATTATAATAAAAATAAAACTGACAAAAATCGTAAGCAATTTGTTTGTATGAGAACAAAATATAACAATGTAAAAAAGAAAGCAAAATATAATTATAAAGTCGCAATAGGAAGAGAATTACAACAAACTGCTAAAACAAATCCTCACTCATTTTGGAAAGAATTTTATAAAAAACATTCAAAAATTGAAAAAGTCGCACTTCAAAAATATTTTAATGATTTGTAATCAACAGATACAAACTCGACTTCAGATGAAAGTCAATTTTCTACAAATGTTATTGACGATGACGCATTACATCAACCTATAAGTGAGCAAGAATTACAGAAAGCTGTCTTTCAACAAAAGAATAATAAGGCATGTGGACCTGACAATATCTCGGCTGAAATAATAAAAACATCTTATAATGTCATCAAAGAGCACCTGTTAAATTTATTTAATTATCTATTTACAAACAGTATATAGCCTGACAATTGGTCTCTAGGTTACATAGTACCAATATTTAAAAGTGGTGATCGAACTGAAGCATACAACTATTGAGGAATAACTTTAAATAACGTATTAGCCAAAATATTTTCCCAATTATTATTTAATAGATTATCGATCTGGACACAAAATAATGATAAGATAACATATTTGTCAGTTTGGCTTTCAAAAGGTTAGAAGTACGGTAGATTGTATCTTTATTTATGTTAGTACTGAAATGATAAACGCAATTAAGTCAATGTATAAATCTGTCAAATCAGCTGTAAAATTAAATTCAAAAACCTCAGAACCAATTCTATCACAAGAGGGCGTCAAACAGGGTGACCCCAGTTCATCACTTTTGTTTATGATGTTCATTAATGATTTCATTGAAAATATGGGTGCAAATTTAGAAGGAATCTTTACTTCAGATGAAATTAAATTGTTTTCAACCTTATATACAGATGATCAAATTCTATTCTCTATTTCACCAGATTCAATCAAAATTATGTTAGAAAATTTAGATAATTTTTGCCAAACAAACAAATTAAAGGTTAACACAAAGAAAACAAAAATCATGGTATTTGAAAAAAAAAAAAGTAGACTAAAACAAGGGATCAAAATCTCTATTTGGCTTATTTTCTCTACTTTCTCAATATGAATTTTCAACACAACAGAAATGTGAATTGTTTGATAAGTTAGTAGTTCCTGTAATGCACTACGCATCAGAAATCTGGGGTATACATGCAGGACAAGACCAGACGTTGATCTAATTTTTAATAAATTTTGTTGAAAAATGTCATCTGTAAAAAAAATCTACTAATCTACAGGCAATGTACCGTGAGTTAGGGCGTATCCCGCTGTCAATTGTAAGAAAATACAACATGATTAAATATTGGCCTAAAATTTTGAATTTAAATGATGATTCATTCAATATTAAATTTTTTTATAAAATGTTAAAAGCGTTTCATATAAAAACGATATTGAATGATCTCGGTTTAACTAACTATTGGCTAAACCAAGATCATCAAATAATCGAATTGCCTTTAATTAAACAAACACTATTTGATCAATATTTTCAAACTTGGTATTCTAACATAAATAACTCTCATAGGTTAACTTATTACAGCATGTTTAAACATGACTTTAAATTTAATTTTTTTATCTAGATTACAAAAAAGAAAAAGTTTTATAAATATGTTTAACTCGATTCCGACTATCCTCACATGACCTTGAAATTGAAAAAGGTAGACATATCAATATCCCGCAAATAAATAGATTACGCACATTTTGTAATATGAAAACTATTGAAAGTGAATATCATTTCCTACTAATTTGTCCTTAATTTATAGACATACGCAAAGAATATTTAAAATCCTATTATAATACATGGCCAAATTTAAAGACATTCGAAAATCTAATGATATCAGGTAACAAAAAAACAGTATTTAATTTAATGATATATATTTTTGATGCGAATACACGCAGAACCTCAAAGTGACCATTTCACAATCATATGTACTTGCCTCTCTACTTGTAAAGTTGTTAAAAGTATTTGTATTTACTTTTTACAAATAAAATTCTGAATCTGAATCTGTATAGTTCTATACTCCTTTAGGTGTTAAGCGAAACGAGTCGACACATCGGGAACAAACCGAATCACATACTTCTAAAGTGAAGGTAGTGGCGTCCCTCATTGGTACACGCGGTATCGGGATTGGCATTACGACTGATGCGCATGTGATAGGATAAACTGTATCTGTAGTACTGGTAATATAAAGTGTAAACATATCAGTAGTACTGCTAATATAAACTGTTAATATATCAGTAGTACTGGTAATATAAAGTGTAAACATATCAGTAGTACTGGTAATATAAACTGTAAACATATCAGTAGTACTGGTAATATAAACGGTTAACATATCAGTAGTACTGGTAATATAAACTGTTAACATATCAGTAGTACTGGTAATATAAACTGTAAACATATCAGTCGTATTGGTAATATAAACTGTAAACATATCAGTAGTATTGGTTATATAAACTGTTAACATATCAGTAGTACTGGTAATATAAACTGTTAACATATCAGTAGTACTGGTAATATAAACTGTAAACATATCAGTCGTATTGGTAATATAAACTGTAAACATATCAGTCGTATTGGTAATATAAACTGTAAACATATCAGTCGTATTGGTAATATAAACTGTTAACATATCAGTAGTACTGGTAATATAAACTGTAAACATATCAGTAGTACTGGTAATATAAACTGTTAACATATCAGTAGTACTGGTAATATAAACTGTAAACATATCAGTAGTACTGGTAATATAAACTGTTAACATATCAGTAGTATTGGTAATATAAACTGTAAACATATCAGTAGTACTGGTAATATAAACTGTAAACATATCAGTAGTACTGGTAATATAAACTATAAACATATCAGTAGTACTGCTAATATAATCTGTAAACATATCAGTCGTATTCGTAATATAAACTGTAAACATATCAGTAGTACTGGTAATATAAACGGTTAACATATCAGTAGTACTGGTAATATAAACTGTTAACATATCAGTAGTACTGGTAATATAAACGGTTAATATATCAGTAGTACTGGTAATATAAACTGTTAATATATCAGTAGTACTGGTAATATAAACTGTTAACATATCAGTAGTACTGGTAATATAAACTGTTAATATATCAGTATTCCTAGTAATATAAACTGTTAATATATCAGTAGTACTGGTAATATAAACTGTTAACATCTTACTGATACGCCAAACAGGCAAAACATCAATTCCATACGAATCCGTGTATGATCATAAATACACTTACTGAAAGTAGATGTATGACTTACATGTAGTGCCATGATAAGTGTACACAACTCTTCTACAAAAACAGGTTCCAAAACACATGTTTGTACACAAATTAGTTACATTCTTACTTGATGACATTGTATAGACAGACGGATTATTGTATCGAACAATATTTGAAAAGAATCATGGTTTTGCAAATGTGAAAGTTGTGTTCGCCTGAAAATATAACATGGACATCATACAGTCTATCCGAGCAAAACTTTAAATGGTTTTCTTACTCATTATTATCATGAGAATGCAGATCGCCCTTTTCAAAAACCTTTGAATAGCGACATTTGACCTTTTCCGCCATGCATATTCATTTTGTAGAAAGGATTTCTGAAAATAAATGTGTTAAAAGGAAGAATTCAACTTTATTAATTAATATTTCAGGTATGTTTGCGGTTAAGAGATTATACAACGTCGTCTGTTACAGATTTGATGTATGTGGGAATGGTTCAATACATATCATAGACACAATAATGTGACACATTGAAGATTAGCTACGAATCTTTACATGTCAACTTTCTGGTGGGAAGAGAGATGCCAATTTTCGTCACTTGAAGTAGCAAAATACAAAGTTTGTTAGACTGAATTAATATCTTTTTGAATTTTAGAATATACCTTTTGATAAAGAACAGACGATTTATACACATTTAGATGTTTAAATAATAAAATAACAGTTAACAATTGCAACAGGGCTTACTTAAGTGTGGTGACGTCACTATACCACATATAGAACGATTGTCACTTTCAGTATTAGGCTTTTTAGTTTCTATTTAGAATTCATTACTATTAAATGAGACAGGTCTAAAAACACTGGAGAAAATAGGATATTATCTTTACAGGTTTTGTGAAAAACATAGATCAAACCCATGCTGCGCAGTCTAGTACGGATATTTGCACTCCGTTCGTTAGTCACACAATCATTCGACAAGTCCCTTTACAAAGCACTGAAGCAGAAAGTATAGACATTCGTTAGTCACACAAGCATTCGACAAGTCCCTTTACAAAGCACTGAAGCAGAAAATACAGGCGTGTGTTAGTCACACAAGCATTCGACAAGTCCCTTAACAAAGCACTGAAGCAGACAATACAGGCGTTTGTTAGTCACACAAGCATTCGACAAGTCCCTTTACAAAACACTGAATCAGACAATATAGACGTTTGTTAGTCACACAATCATACGACAAGTCCCTTTACAAAGCACTGAAGCAGAAAATACAGGCGTTTGTTAGTCACACAAGCATTCGATAAGTCCCTTTACAAAGCACTGAAGCAGACAATACAGGCGTATGTTAGTCACACAAGCATTCGACACGTCCCTTTACAAAACACTGAAGCAGACAATATAGACGTTCTTTAGTCACACAATCATTTGACAAGTCCCTTTACAAAGCACTGAAGCAGACAATATGGACGTTTGTTAGTCACACAAGCATTCGACAAGTCCCTTTACAAAGCACTGAAGCAGACAATATAGACGTTTGTTAGTCACACAAGCATTCGACAAGTCCCTTTACAAAGCACTGAAGCAGACAATACAGGCGTTTGTTAGTCACACAAGCATTCGACAAGTCCCTTTACAAAGCACTGAAGCAGACAATACAGGCGTTTGTTAGTCACACAAGCATTCGACAAGTCCCTTTACAAAGCACTGAAGCAGACAATATAGACGTTTGTTAGTCACACAAGCATTCGACAAGCTCCTTTACAAAGCACTGAAGCAGACAATATAGACGTTTGTTAGTCACACAAGCATTCGACAAGCTCCTTTACAAAACACTGAAGCAGACAATACAGGCGTTTGTTAGTCACACAAGCATTCGACAAGTCCCTTTACAAAGCACTGAAGCAGACAATACAAGCGTTTGTTAGTCACACAAGCATTCGACAAGTCCCTTTACAAAACACTGAAGCAGACAATATTGACGTTTGTTAGTCACACAAGCATTCGACAAGTCCCTTTACAAAGCACTGAAGCAGAAAATACAGGCGTTTGTTAGTCACACAAGCATTCGACAAGTTCCTTTACAAAGCACTGAAGCAGACAATATAGACGTTTGTTAGTCACACAAGCATTCGTTCAAGTCCCTTTACAAAGCACTGAAGCAGACAATATAGACGTTTGTTAGTCACACCAGCGTTCGATAAGTCCCTTTACAAAGCACTGAAGCAGACAATACAGGCGTTTGTTAGTCTCACAATCATACGACAAGTCCCTTTACAAAGCACTGAAGCAGAAAATATAGACGTTTGTTAGTCACACAAGCATTTGACAAGTCCCTTTACAAAGCACTGAAGCAGACAATACAGGCGTTTGTTAGTCACACAAGCATTCGACAAGTCCTTTTACAAAGCACTGAAGCAGACAATACAAGCGTTTGTTAGTCACACAAGCATTCGACAAGTCCCTTTACAAAGCACTGAAGCAGACAATATAAACGTTTGTTAGTCACACAAGCATTCGACAAGTTCCTTTACAAAACACTAAAGCAGACAATACAGGCGTTTGTTAGTCACACAAGCATTCGACAAGTCCCTTTACAAAGCACTGAAGCAGACAATACAAGCGTTTGTTAGTCACACAAGCATTCGACAAGTCCCTTTACAAAACACTGAAGCAGACAATATTGACGTTTGTTAGTCACACAAACATTCGACAAGTCCCTTTACAAAGCACTGAAGCAAAAAATACAGGCGTTTGTTAGTCACACAAGCATTCGACAAGTTCCTTTACAAAGCACTGAAGCAGACAATATAGACGTTTGTTAGTCACGCAAGCATTCGACAAGTCCCTTTACAAAGCACTGAAGCAGACAATATAGACGTTTGTTAGTCACACCAGCATTCGATAAGTCCCTTTACAAAGCACTGAAGCAGACAATACAGGCGTTTGTTAGTCACACAATCATTCGACAAGTCCCTTTACAAAGCACTGAAGCAGAAAGACCCTTTACAAAGCACTGAAGCAGAAAATATAGACGTTTGTTAGTCACACCAGCATTCGACAAGCCCTTTACAAAACACTGAAGCAGAAAATATAGACCCGCGTTTACAAAAAACTAATATTGACCCCAATCGCAGACAGAAACTGAACTGTTATCTATTGATATACTTTATAACATGTAAAGTTAGTTTATGCTGTATAACCATTTTCCTCATATACAACGAATGTGCTGCAAATGACGTTGAAAACATAACAGTTGAACTGTAGTAAATATCCATGAAAGAAATTATAATTATTGAATAGGGTTATTAGCAACTTCTCCTTTTCCCTTGATGTATTCATACGTTGTCTGCTATAAATACGTTTAAATGCGTCTGCAGGCGGGAAAGGGATGAAGGAACAGTGCCAAAAGCCCGTTAATTATTTTACAATGTAATTATAAAATACAATGTCGTCCAATTTGGCAGTTGCTATTCCACGTATACATTTTCTAAATCCGATCAGTTAAGTTTAAACTCAATGTTTTTACTTATACAGTCACCAGAATACTGCTGCTTTGGATATACCAGTTACTTCCACCAATGGAAAATTGGCGTTGTAGTTAGATATGTTTAGGTCCAGTTATTTATTCAACAATCATTCTGTTATAGAAATGCTTTGTTGTAGGGCGAATAAGTCGCCATGTTGGAACTATGTAATATATATTTGCCCTTTCCAATAACATGCAGCAGCCTTTCGATGTATCTGCAACAGATGGTTTTTGAAAATATTGTGACCAAACGTAAAATAGATTGTAATTAGCAATCCGTTCTGTTTCCTCAATGGTTTTTTTTACTGATATTTATAGATATTTTCCACAGTTTTATCTCGGTGATTTTTAAAGACGTCTGCGGAACCCATGCTTTATGATTGTTTGTTGCGATATAACCCCATTTATAACAATGATCAGCCATATCACGGATACTTGTTCTCCTGTCCATGTATTTCTTTGCTATTTACACCAGTTCTCCTGTCAACATTCTTTCGAAGCAACTAGCTGTTTTTCTTTTACATGAAATTTCAGTAAATGACGAACGATGCGTGTCGCATAGATTTTGTCAAACATCAGAAAGAATGTTGGCCGTGCTTGGATATAAATGTATAACCTCTAGGTTTACACCCCGCATCGCTACCGGGGCTTGGTGTTGTATGTGTTTGTTTGTTTGAGAAATGGTACAAGTTGGCAGTTCTGAACAGTGCAGAGGGACTAAGTACTCTGTGAAAAGTGTAAATCTTGAACAGAATGTGATGATGCACAGGTTGATTCGGATCTATATTGTTCACAAAATGCAAAGACCCATAATAACTTCTGCAATAGTTCATTGTCAGTTTAAATACAGTGTGTGTATACCACGTGACTTTTGACGGCATATTTCCATGGTCAGATAGCAATAATTGCTCTTGATAAGAATGTAAAAACAATGGTAACTTTTTTATTTCTTCAACCTTTTTAATGAAACATGGCGCCGTCTACGTCTCTTCCAATTTCCTATCTCCGGTTTTTTTTACAGGAGTTTGATTGGTGGTCTAGTATTTTCAAACACTTCGACGAACATGTTCTCAAAAACCAGTTTTGATAATGCTCCGGCGGTCGGCGATATTAATAAATTTGAGAAAAAGTTCATCCAAGTGTTTGAAGAAACTAAACCACTAATCAAACTTCGTTGAAAACCCGGAGATAGGGCTTTGTAAGCGGCGTAGACTGCGCCATGTTTCATTAGAAATGATGAGGAAATAAAAAAAAGTTACCTTTGTTTTCACTTCTAAACCGAAGTAAAATATTTCTGTCCGTCGTAGCATTTGTGACGTATAAGTCACGTGGTATACACACACTGAAATAGATAGGTCCCGTATTGCCCGACAAACATTCTGTGCGTGGAATATTTGTTATAAGACTTGCCATAAGTATGTGTCGGTGAGCAGAAAATCGTCATCATATAGATAGGTCCCGTATTGCCCGACAAACATTCTGTTTGTGGAATATTTGTTATAAGACATGTCATAAGTATGTGTCGGTGAGCAGAAAATCGTCATCATATAGATAGGTCCCGTATTGCCCGACAAACATTCTGTTTGTGGAATATTTGTTATAAGACATGTCATAAGTATGTGTCGGTGAGCAGAAAATCGTCATCATATAGATAGGTCCCGTATTGCCCGACAAACATTCTGTTTGTGGAATATTTGTTATAAGACATGTCATAAGTATGTGTCGGTGAGCAGAAAATCGTCATCATATAGATAGGTCCCGTATTGCCCGACAAACATTCTGTTTGTGGAATATTTGTTATAAGACATGTCATAAGTATGTGTCGGTGAGCAGAAAATCGTCATCATCATGACTTATGAGGGATTTGTGTTTATAGTGTATAATGCCGCTTTCAACAATATATCAGTTAAATCACGGCGTTTCTTGGGACAGTAACAAAGCTCTACTGGTTCATTTATCCTGACACCAGGAAGTCAGTCGTATTCCTAACCCAATAACCCTAAGCGCCAAGGACGGAAAGCCATTACTACCATTTTAAAGTATTTTGAATTACCGAGGAATAATACACATTTTTATCGGGCGTGAACATCTGCGGACACCCTCGAAAATGTGTATTATCCCTATATTGATAATTCAATCTAGAAAAGTCGTATAATTATACTCCCTAAATGATTAGAGAAACACGTTATCAATGGCAGTCTGTCTCTTAAGCTAAGAACAATCTTAATGTCAAACAAAACTGCAATATACAGCAAAAGTATGCATAGTGATGTAATCACTGTGGCGAAGGAATAAACAATTCATACAATGACAAGATTCAACTTCGCGACTTTAACCCTTTCAAGTTGCAGCAGACGACGTTTGAAAATATGTTTATGAAATTCGAAATTATTAGACGTTTTCAAAGTCATCTGAAACACATATGTGAACGGGTTAATAGAGCATTGCGCATGCGCATGATGATGTTTCCGCATCGAAAGCCATGTTGTATATTAGTTTACAAACTAGATTTGACCATTCTTCATTCAGGTAAGAATAGTGGCTACACTACGGAAACTGCGTTGCCTAAACGAAAGCAAGTAAGAGTTAACAAACAAGAGGGCCATGATGGCCCTGGATCGCTCACCTTAATTATACAATGTACTGTAATGCAAAACACATCAATACAATTATTCTGAATGCAACCTCTAGTGTTAACAAGATTTTCCTTCATTTGGCCTAGTGATCTATAAATTATTTTTCCTGATATGACCCATATTTCAACATGGACTAGATATCATCAAAACAACATTCTGACAAATTTTCAACTTGCCCAAAGTAAAAATGCAGCCTCCGGAGTTTGAACGATATTTTCCTTTATTGACCTTGTTTCTGACCCCCATATGACCCATATTCGAACTTGAACTAGATATCATTTAGACAAACATTCTGACCAAATTTCAAGATGCTTAAGCAAAAAATGCGGCATCCAAAGTGTTAACAAGATTTTCCTTCAGTTTGGCCTAGTGACCTAGTTTTTGACCCAGCATGACCCATATTCGAACTTGGCCTAGATATCATTCAGCTAAACATTCTGACCAAATTTCAAGCTGCTGTAGTAAAACATGCGGCTTCTACAGAGTTAACAAGATATTCCCTCAATTTGGCCTAGTGACCTAGTTTCTGACCCAATATGACCCATATTTAAACTTGACCTACATATCATCAAGACAAACATTCTGATAAAGTTTCAACATGCTCAAGTTGAAAATGTGGCCTCTAGAGTGCTAACAAGATTACCCTTCAATTTGGCCTAGTGACCTAGTTTTTAACCCGGCATGACCCGTATTCAAACTTGACCTAGATATCATTCAGCTCAACATTCTGACTCAATTTCAAGCTGCTGAAGCTAAAAATGCAGCTTCTACAGTGTTAACAAGATTTCCCTTCAATTTGGCCTAGTGACCTAGTTTTTGACCCGGCATAACCCATATTCGAACTTGACCTAGATGTCATACAGCTCAACATTCTGACTAAATTTCAAGCTGATGAAGCAAAAAGTGCAGCTTCTACAGTGTTAACAAGATTTCCCTTCAATTTAGCCTAGTGACCTAGTTTTTGACCCGGCATGGCCCATATTCAAACTTGACCTAGATATTTTAAAGACAAACATTCTGACAAAATTTCAAACTGCTGAACCAAAAATTGCGGCCTCTGGAGTGTTAACAAGATTTTCCTTCAATTTGACCTAGTGACCTACTTTTTGATCTGACATGACCCATGTTCAAACTTGACCTACATATCATCAAGACAAACATTCTGATAAAGTTTCAACATGCTCAAGTTAAAAATGTGGCCTCCAGAGTGTTAACAATATTTCGCTTCAATTTGACCTAGTGACCTCGTTTTTGACCTCATATGGCCCAGTTTCGAACTTGTGCAAGATTTGATGGAGATGAATGTTCTGATACACTTTCATGAAGATTGGATGCAAAATGTAGCCTGTAGAGTGTTAACAAGCTAAAATGTTGACGACGCACGTCGCACGACGGACGACGGACGACGGACGACGGACGGACGCCGGACAAAATGTGATCACAATAGCTCACCTTGCACTTCGTGCATAGGTGAGCTAAAAATCATTCTATGTTATAAATGTGTATATACTTCAAGTTCAGCTAAGGGTAATTGAAAAGTTAATTTGAACGAAATACATTTCTATCTTTTTCTCTGATCTTGTTTTCCTTTGCAATATTTATTTCCCTGACTTGCCCAAGTACACTCCAACAGACCAGTACTATATACATGTGTCTTGCCTGAAGCCACTCCACCTCGACCAATAAACCAGTACTATATATATATATATATGTCTTGCCTAAGTACACTCTACCATGACCAACAAACCTGTACTATATATATATATATATATATATATATATATGTGTTTTGCCCGAGGACACTCCATCAAACCAGTACTATATATATATGTGTCTTGCCTAAGGACACTCCAACAAACCAGTACTATATATATGTGTTTTGCCCAAGGACACTCTATCAAACCAGTACTATATATATATATATATGTATCTTGCCCAAGGGCAATCCAACATGACCAACACACCAGTACTATATATATATATGTGTGTCTTGCCTAAAGCCACTCCACCATGACCAACAAACCAGTACTATATATATGTATCTTGACAAAAGCCACTCCCTCATGACCAACACACCAGTACTATATATATATATATGTGTCTTGCCTAAAGCCACTTCATAATGACCAACAAACCAGTACTATATATATGTATCTTGCCTAATGCCACTCCATCATGACCAACACACCAGCACTATATATATGTGTCTTGCTAAAAGCCACTTCACCATGACCAACAAACCAGTACTATATATATGTGTCTTGCCTAAAGCCACTCCACCATGATATCACGATGGTGTCCCGTGTTATGACAAGGCACATTTCCAAGCATTGAACTGCTTAGTTAGCTAGGGATCTTTGATGAAAGTCTTATTTGTCGGACCATCTCGATGATGCATTGGTAGAGCGTCCGCCTCTGGTCCATGAGGTCGCGGTTTTGATCAACGTCCAGGTCATACAAATGACTTTAAAAAAGAAAGTAATTGCTTTGCCTTATTAGCGCTCTGGACTGTGGTGTTATCGTAACGACTTACGACTCGCTGGTGTCAGAATAAATGGACCAGTAGTACTGGTAGATTACCAAATGAATGCCGTGATATAACTTAAGAAATGTTGAAGGCGGCATACATCAATATACAAACCAAACAAACACATTGTTTTACCAATATATAACTGATAAACGGTTGGAGACGCCGTACAACTCTCATAAGGAATCCGCCGTAGTCAAGTGGTTAGCTTCGGGGGTTTGAAACCGGGTCCGATCCCCAGTCATCGCGATCGTGTTGAGTGTCCCCTAGCAAGGCACATTTCCTAGCCTAGGAAGAATCGATTGAAATTGGATTAAAAAGAGAAAACCCCCCTCCCGATTGTAGTTTACCCTTTCCCCACGTATAGGCGGTTTCTGACGCCTCTGCAGCAGACAATGTGCAATATATGAGCAATGTATCAATTTGCCACAATGATTTAAATTCTATTCAATAATTATACCATCATTTATAGAGATTATCTATATTTCGGATTTGAAAATTTCAAAGTCGTCTGCTGCAGAATTGCTGTATGTGGGATAGGCTTAAACCATTCCACTTTACAACAAATCTTAATCAAACGACTTTTAAAATAAAGAAGTACAATTAGGGACAATCTCTATAAAAGACAGTATGATTATTGAATAGAGCTCAAATCATTAAGGCAAAAGGACAACATTCTCGTTTATGTGCTTGGTCTTAAACCATTCCCTTTTACAATAAATCTTAACCAGACAACTTATATAACGGCAATATCAGGGACAATCCCTAATATATAGGCAATATCAGGGACAATCCCTAATATATAGGCAATATCAGGGACAATCCCTATAAAAGACAGTATGATTATTGAATAGTGCTTTTAAAAATCATGTAATATCTTACTTGAACCAGAATATTTTAATAAACGTCGTCATTTGCAGATGCGTGCAGGAAACGATTATGAAATGATGTAGAAGTGGGGGAAAGATCTCAATACAAGTAATTTCTTACTTTTACCGGAATTATTTCAAACAGATGCGTTTAGGGACAGGTTCTCAATACAAGCGATTTCTTACTTTTACCGGAATTGTTTCATACAGATGCGTGTAAGGAAAGGGTTATGAAATGATGTAGAAGTGGAGAGGCGATAATTGAATTACTAGAACTTATAGTGTAGTGAATCCATCACTGCAGAATCGGAGAGGGAGAATCCGTTGGATTGAGACGTGACCAAATTGAAATTATAGCCGTGTTCCAAATTGTATAATATTGGTGTTTAGGACCAGTGATAGAGCGATGAACTCCTCGGATGCGAGAACACGCGGGTTCGATGCCTGGCCAGGTCATACCAAATATAAGTACTAAAGAAATACATGGTGGTAGCTCTTTGTACCTCCATTGCACTCGGGATTGTTTGGGTTAAGCATCAAGTCTGACTCGCCGTGTCCCAAGTGCCCTTTTTATTAGGTGTTTTGCGCAACTACACTGAATTGATGGATTGCTGTTTTACGCCGCTTTCAACAATTCCCCAGTTATATAACGTCCTTTCTTCTGTAAGTTACCAGTATTACTTCCTTATCTAGCAGGACACCAGCCAGTCAGTCGTAATACTAACCCCGCAACCATGGGCGCATAGGAGGGAAGCCACTACTACCATGTTTAAAGTCTTTGTATGACCCGGTCGGGAATCAAAGCTGCGACACCCCGCTCCCGAGGCGGAGGCTTTACCACTACACCAGCGAGGCAGTTTGGGCAACAACAGTAAATAGATCAATTTCTGACCCCGGTATGTCGAATGCTTCAATGGTGTAGTGGTAGAGCATCTGCTTCGGGTACGGTAAGTTGCGGGTTCGATCCTATGTCGGGTAATAGCATATACTTTATAATTGTAGTAATGGATTTCCCTCCTTGGCGCTGAAATGTGTGTTTTAGGCATTGCGACAACCTGACTGGTGTCAGGATAAATGGACCGGAAGTACTACTCAATTATCCTGGTTACGACTTGATACAACAGAAGGATTGTCGAAAGCGCATAAAACATAACACAAACCAATGTATTGAGGTTTATACGCAACGGGTATTCATTAATAAAGGTCAATTTCTGACCCTGATTTGCTGTGTGAAATACTAGTGCAAGACAGACAGGCTTGGTTAGGGGAACTGTCATAACATGGATTGGAACTAACGATCGCTAAATCGACAGTCGTAAGACATGACCGAGGGAGTAATTACGCCTTGATGACACTCCTCTATAAAAGGATTCCGTCGTGGCCGAGTGGTAGGCGTGAGTTATTCGGAATCGGGCCTTTTTGGTTCGATCCCCGCTCACGGCGTTCATGGTGGATTGACCTTGGACAAGGTCACACTTTGCAGCCTAGTTCTGGTTTGCTTACCCAGGGATCATGAATAAATTGATTGCATTAACCACCAATAAAACAAACGATTTTGTAGACGGTAGCACAACAATAATTACCTGTCTTTCCAAAGCTTAATGCAGATAACTCGACAGGTCTAAGACATTACCGAGAAAGTTATTGCGTCTCGATGACTCATCTGTAGATGGAATCCTCCGTGGCCGAGTGGTAGTAAGCATGTGATTCAGAATTGATCGGCAGCACGACAATGAGTGCTTGTATTTCGTTGATACAGTAGTCTCATGATAACTCGAAGTCGAAGGGGGCCCATGAATTACTTCGAGATATCGACATGTTCGAGTAAACACTTTATGTACGCTCAATACAGTGGTCTCACTATACCTCGAAGTCAAAGGGGGTCCATACATTACTTCGAGATATCAACGTATTAGATGGACGACCCAAGAACAGGGGACTCACGATAACTAGACTTAACTATTTATTGTGAAAGAAACCCAGTCGTAACATCATATAAAGAAAAACAGCACAGCAGCAGTTTTGAGACGGATTTCTCGCAGGAATTGGTTAGAATTAAACGGTGTATTCAAGTTATAGAATGTTCGTGCAATCACTGACATTTTTCAACAAATATGAAATTGAATATAGGTTCCGTGCAACATACCCAAAGGTCTCGGGTTTGAATCCAGTGATGAGCGGGTCCTGCCTTGGGATGTGTCCACACAAACGGCGCGAGTACTGGTTAAGTCTCCAGGAAGCAGAAATCGAGCGTGATTACTATAAGCTAAGAGCTTGTTTTGCAATATATGTAGAATAAATAAGTTTAAACTAAGATACCTCGGGTTTCTTGGAAGAGTATAATCTGCCAGTGGATATAGTAATACTGCGGCAATTTTACAGAAAAATAAAGTTGTCGTTAAATGGAAAAGATCGTCTCCGCATAAGCAAGGAATTAAGAAAGTAAAACCAGGAAGTAAATACTTAAATGTGGTTCTTTGCAACATGCGGTGCTCATGGGAAAGTATAGGATGAGTCGGGGGAAATATTCTTTGTGTCGTTTTTACGGAACTAAAGTCGTCGTTAATTACACAAACACACACAATATAATCTATCCCTAATGTGCTAATAGTCACAATGCAGGCAGTCGGGCATATGTTCCTGATGTTTCACAGCACGGATTGGGTTTAGCCGTTACAAGCGAGTGATAGTCTTCTAAATGATCAAAAACAAGTCTGTGTATACGCCTATTCTCTTCCTAGCTTGCACTGGTATGTAGAAGAATTCTAACACAAAGCTGAAAGCTTGATTGATTCAATGGTGTTTTGCGATGCTTTCAAAGTAATTTCAGTTATCTCACGGGGTTTCCCTTGGTGTTTTATCAGTGCTTCCGGTTGTATAGATCCTGGTACCAATGCAACAGTTGAAATACTATCCTTGAAACCTCTGAAAGCTGAAAGTGTGACCCTATTAGTCATTTTATCATTTTAATGTCATTAAATGAGGTTAAACCGGACAGGCATTAAGGAGACACGGCTTCCACCGAGACGCAAAAGTAGTCCTTGTATTATAGGTTATTGACCCTGTACTGTGAAATCATCGTTGGACCGAGTTCTTTGGTTGACGTTGCCGAGCTTGCGAGGCTACGTTCGCCAAAGAACGAGGTCCAACGATGATTTCACAGTACAGGGTCAATAACCATTTTATTGCATACTTTCATATTGTTAATTATTTGCTTTACGTTGTGGATTTTTTTTTTATTAACTAGAATTGATAAATCTGCTTCCGAAATAGAAACAAACTGTTTGTTTACATAAGTAGTAATTTTTGTGCAAATGCCGTTTGAATAATAACGGTGACGTATTTTTTTTAAATGACGTCATGCACGTGCATAACCAACATTTTAGACGCGCTTTTTAGACTGTTTTCATGTCAAAAACGTACTGTTAGCATGAGACAGTAAGAAATTGTCCATGATCAATATATGAGAATTGAACATTACAAAGTCCCGTGAGGTTTAACAATGATATTTAGGACAGCTATGTTTGTTTACATAACAAAAGTAGTCCCTAGCATGTTAATTATGCAGAATTTTCGCACGTCCTTATCTACGGTCATGATCACTCCTTGACAGCGGTCATGATCGAAAAATCATGACCACTTTCTTCAATGCAAAGTGAACGGGACAATATGAAAGTATGCAATAAAGTGTATTACATACCATACACTCGTTGCGTGGAAATACCTAAATAGGAATTAGTAGAGCGTCCACCCTTGAGAGCGAGAGACACTGCTTCCATCGAGACGCAAAAAGAGTCCTTATATAGTTTATTACCATACACTCGTTGCGTGGAAATACCTAAATAGGAATTAGTAGAACGTCCACCCTTGAGAGCGAGAGACACGGCTTCCACCGAGACACAAAAGTAGTCCTTATATAGTTTATTACCATACACTCGTTGCGTGGAAATACATAAATAGGTATTAGTAGAGCGTCCACACTTGAGAGCGAGAGACACGGCTTCCACCGAGACACAAAAGTAGTCCTTATATAGTATATTACCATACACTCGTTGCGTGGAAATACATAAATAGGAATTAGTAGAGCGTCCACCCTTGAGAGCGAGAGACACGGCTTCCACCGAGACACAAAAGTAGTCCTTATATAGTATATTACCATACACTCGTTGCGTGGAAATACATAAATAGGAATTAGTAGAGCGTCCACCCTTGGGAGCGCGAGACACGGCTTCCATCGAGACGCAAAAAGAGTCCTTATATAGTATATTACCATACACTCGTTGCTAAGAAATTCCTAAATAGGTATTAGTAGAGCGTCCACCCTTGGGGCGTGAGACACGGATTCTACCGAGAAGGAAAAGTAGTCCTTATATAGTATATTACCATACACTCGTTGCGTAGAAATACCTAAATAGGAATTAGTAGAACGCCCACCCTTGGGAGCGTGAGACACGGATTCTACCGAGAAGGAAAAGTAGTCCTTATATAGTATATTACCATACACTCGTTGCGTAGAAATACCTAAATAGGAATTAGTAGAGCGTCCACCCTTGGGAGCGTGAGACACGGATTCTACCGAGACGCAAAAGTAGTGATGAAATAATAAATAAATAAACAAGATCAAACAAGACGGATGTTTGATGCAAAGCATCAAAGAGAAGCCGCAATATTTCGTTTCACATGAAGAAATAAGAAAAAAGATAATTTAAATCCACAAACATTAGAACAATTTAATTTGTAGTCAGTAATGCTGATATCGGTTATTGAAGATATAAGTTTTATGTAGGATATTTAACCTGGCAGGGTCTGTGTTTTAAGTGAATGAGATAATTTAGAGTTAAGCTGATCATAAAAAGTGACATATAATACTAAAGATAAATGGACAAGAAGTTATAATAAAATTATATTAGTACCAAAAACAATCAACTATTTGTATTGAACAGACGCCCTGTTATGATAATGTTTTATCAAATAATGCTGACACACAGAAAATCTGTTTTTGGGTTTGTATCGGTAAGTCATGATAATGGATATGGGTTTCCCATATAAAACAAATCTGCAGTAGACGACTTTGAAATTATTAAGTAAAAATAAATCTCTATAAATGATCGTATGATAATTGAAAAGTGTTGAATTATTGTGGCAAATGCAATTTTTTTGGAAAACGTTAAACCAGTGCTTGAAAATTTACTTGAATTTATTTCTCAAACTGTAAATTTACCCGTTGATATAAGAGTTGAAATGCTGTCTACATTTACAGTGACAAGTTAAATACAGTTCAGTTAATCCGATCACACTTTGTTTGTAAGAACCAGAAGATATCATTTCATTTAAGTATTCTGGATGTTCACAACGCATCCGTGATAAAACATGTTGTTGGCTAGGCAAAATACACCGATATCGTGTTTACCGCGATATTCATGAAATGTGGAACTGCAACAGCGAAAAAGAACGAAATTGATCTTGAAACAGATATTTCTGTAGTTTAAATCTTTTCATGTCTTCATTTTGCGATGACAATTGTACTCAAAGTTACTTTGAATCCAGTATGTACTGAACATGAAAGTCAGATTACTAAAAGCAAAGCAAATGAAAAATGTATGTAAAATTGCGATAAAAATGAAAATCTATAAATAGACTAGATGAATGGTACTGTCTTTTATTTCAGCTCTTAACTTGATTCGGGAACCAGAGTCGCTGCGTGGCCGCTTACGACATTTACACACTAGACCAAATTGAGATCGGTTTAAAACGCGTTGGTGAATACGGATTAAATCTTAAACGTGGACTAAATATTAAGATTTAGACAAATATTTAAATTGAAAAGTTTAGTGAATACGGGATGAGGCTTCTTCGTCTAATTACTGCGTAATATATCTTGCATGTAATTTTAAGGAACCAGACTACATTTACTAATTCAATATAAGGGTTCTCTATTTTACTGTCTAGAGTAGATATAGTATGAATTTCGCTTAAATAAAAATGTACATACATTCAATTAATATACTGGCCTTTGTCTTTTGTTTTTAATTTGTAAAACTCACACATGTATATAGATTTTAAACGGGATGTTTTAAAAGTCATTACCTTAAATTAATGTACTTAGAAAGGACAAAGAGAAATCAAGATATGTGGTCACGCTGGCAGGTCTAAATATTCTCCTTGACCGAAAATTAAAAGCATCCCTACAGGAAGCCGCCTCCTGGCGGCTTCCAATGATACTAACGTATCGGTAAGTGTTTTATTCAAATTTAACTATTTCAAGTTAACTCTTTCCACATACAAAACATATGCAGCAGACAATGTTTGAAGACATCAATACCAAATTATAGACATATGAATGCTTGATTGATTGATTGATTGATTGATTGATTGATTGGGGTTTAACGCCGTTTTTAACAATTTCTCAGTTATATCTCGGCGGCCAGTTCACCTACTCATGCATTTCCTGGTTTTCTCACACCAGTTCTCCACACAACAATCTTCCCAAGCAACTGGCTGCTTTTCCACATAGACTTAGCCCAAGATGATGAAAGACGAATGACGCATGTCGCATTGACTTTTGTCAATCGTCGGAAAGAAAGTTGACCGAGCCGAGATCCGAACTCACAACCCCTTGATTGACAGCCCGTGTCGCTACCGGGGCTCGGCGACATATGAATGCATCAATGGGCGTCTGAAAGTGGAAAAGGGTTAATGTTTTCGATTGTTTGAAGAAATCTTTAATGGGAAATATTGTTATCGATATTTTCCATATTCTCACAAGCAAAAATGGCCACGCGACCAAGAAAGTAGAACCTCATATTCTTAGGTAAGATTTCATTACTTTTCGTGTGATTGTACGTCTTTTTCAATATTTTTTCAGTTATATTACGATGACTGAATGCTTAATCATCATGCATGGATTAATAAACCAGTACTAGCCTAGGAAATGTGCCTTGTCCAAGGGTACTCAACCATGACCCCCGCGACTGTGGATCATACCCGGGACGCCTGGTTTCAAATTACCGCGATTCCTTATCGTGTTAGAAGTAACATGGCATATGGAAATGACTTCTTAACTATACTTAGATGTAACTCTTAAAATTGAGAGTTTTCTGATATATTATCGACGGTTTTTAGATAGTTCAGCCAGACACGACGGGAGCATTAGATTCATGGGTCGTGAGTTCGATCCCAGCTCGACGTTTAAAAAAGACAATGCGACAAGCGTCATTGATCTAACACTCTTTGTCAAAAGAAGACGAAGTCATTCTAT
>JASEVX010001007.1:0-30286 GCA_031761405.1 Serripes groenlandicus
TCCTTTTTTTCTGCTAGAAACGGGAGACAACTATAAATGACTCGCTTACAAACCCTTTTCGACCCCAAATTTTGGTTTTACACCTATTAAAAGTCAATTTGAAATATTCTAGCGGTGGGCACAAAACAGTCGCCATTTTGTTCCAATTTAGTCGGCCAATTTAGCATGCCCGAAGTGGACTAAATATTTAGTCCGAAATCTAAATATTTAGTCCGATTTACAATTTAGACGCGTTGGTGAATACGGACCAATCTAAATCGACGTAATTTAGTCAGATAATTTAGATTTAGTCCGAAAATCGAATTTAGACGTGTTGGTGAATACGGGCCCTGGAGTGCAAGTTATGTGATACAATTCAATATCATATAAGTCGTCTGCTGTGTATGGAATACAGTAGTCCATGTAAGAAAGCTAATATCTGTATGTATACCTTTTCAGGCTGGCATAATCAAATGAATAATAAGGCTGGGAAGAACTTTGGGTTTCTACAGATTGGTACCCCTTTTAACTGGTGACGATCGTGGTTCAGGGTGGAGATCTTCAGCGGGCTAATCACAAGCGTTTCGCTCAGTTAGACAAAGCATTAGAAGCCTGTTACTACAAATATGCGGATGAACTATTACGGTGTCGGTATTTATGGAAAGAGTGGTGGACATTTATAGTGTAAAATAGTTTTGTTTACTTAAGTTTTTCGTATATAAAAAAAACAGTATGTTGTACATATGTAAATATTGTGTTGTACATAAATATAACAATTTTGGACCATGATGAAGCGGCTCCTCCATGTGTGCCATGGTCTGGATGCAAATTAATAATATATGTGTATATTAACTATACATGTATATATTTTGTGTGCAACTAAACACTCTCAACCCTTAATTAAGAAAATATACAACAACGCATACTCCTTTTATAATCGCAACTATATATATGTATATAAATATATCCATGGACAAACGATTTAATCAGACGTGATTTATTCATGAGCACGCTGAGTTCCAATTACACGCCAATTCAAAATTTAATATGTAGATTCTCCATTATAAAAAGTGTTCACAAACAGACTTTTTATTCACTTTGTAATGATTTGGCTTTTCTGGTAATTGGTCTTTTTTGTAATCGGCCTTTTAGGAATTCGGCCAATTGGACCTGAATCCATTGAATAGTATGATGATTTCCATTTCGCGTTGAAGTATAAAGTACTGAGCTCATATTAAGCCGAACATACCATCAAGAAATGGAATTCATCCTCCACCACATGTATATTTTGTTTAAGGTGGAATCATACCTTTGAAATAACGTCGTTTTGACGTCAAAACGTACGTTTTTGCGACAATGACAGTGTTGTTAAAGAAATCACCATGACTTCTTCGTTTGAGGTGGTACTTGGAAAGAGTTACCACCAGACCGAAGAGAATAAAATTACCTACGTAGTGATGTAATGTTCATACAACTGCCAAGATTTATGCTTGGACCACCTTAGTAATAATATCAGTGTTCCACAGACATTTTTTCTAAGGGTACATGTACCCTCTGGAGTGAATTTTTGGAGGTACAAGACAATTTTTGGGGGTACAACATATCATGATGTTATATAGTAAACAAGAGCACCGCGTACGGCACAGACGCTCGAATGATAGGGAGAAAACAGAAAAAAAAAATGAGCTAAACAAAAACCTTAACCGGACGACCACGCCGCCGACGCCAGGGTCATGACAATAGCTCTCTCGTTTTTTTCAAAAGTCGAGCTAATAAAACGAAACAATCTGTGTTATTATCCTTTAGTAACAAAAACACCTTTTTTTTTATATTGAAACAAAACACATACACAACTAATTCATTATTGTTTGTTTTTCATTTTTAAGATTAATATAATAATAGGTTATAATGTTATATGAAAATATGTTACATTGACTAGAGTAGATACAACAATTGAACATATGACATTTATCAATTTGAATTTGTTTATGGTCGCTGGGTCATTTTTTCACATGCCCTGCTTATCACAAAAAATTGTTTGTTTGCCCTTTACCGACCCAAGATTTTAGAAGTGAGTCTGTAGGTCGGAATTTTTTTTATTTTTTGGGAGTGGAGGATTAATAAACTAATATGAATGTTGAATGACATATAAATCGTACAAGCTGCCCTGTTTTAGTGACTGACCTAAATTGGTGACCTTCTTGTTTTGCATATGATGTTCAATTTGAAGGGTTCTATGGTATTAATGTTTTTTGTGGTCTCAAATGTAAACATATAAATACAGAATATTGGGGCCGTTGATAGGCATGCGTAAAAGAAATGTATCGATTGTAAAGTTCGGCTAATATTGTAAAACTGAAAGTATACTCCCAGCCACTCTGTAAAACTCAAATTAACTGCAATTACCACGATATGTCAAAGAAATAACCCTGTAAAAAATCCACAATTAGAAATGCGTATTATTCTGCCCAAAAGTTTCACTCGCAAAAATATGCTGGTGCCTGAAATCTCACCTCGCGAGTATGCGAGCTTAAATTCGAACTCTGTAAAAATGTATTGCATGGTTCATATATGAGAAATTCTTTCCTGTGTAATAGATTTCCAAATAAGGAGATGTTTACTACAGCTTCAAGAAAGCGCGCGAAAAATAAATCACGTGATCTGTTCGCCTGCGAAAATATCACATGGTGTTATTTCTTCAAGAAGAAAGCGATTCCATTGGATGAAGCTCTCCTTTTAACTGTCTCGCGAGATTACAAATTAGCGAAGCAACAAATACGCACTGATCACATGTTCAACATACTAGTAACAGTATTTGCGTAGTTATTTATAGAAAGGTCTACACATCCATGTTTATCTTTCATTCAATCTCACCATACGAAAGGAAAACAATAGAGCAAAATAAAAAAATTCTTCCAATTTGGGTCGGTGGGATTTGTTTGGGTCGGTCGGTAAAGGGCAAACAAACTTAATTTTAATTAAGGCCCAGAACATTGATAATTTATGCTTCCGTGAGTGAATGCAGACTTTTCTCATGATGTTCACACGAAGCACAAAACATTTTCCTGGAGTCCGAATCATATTGTAACCATGAAAATTCTGACACCTTTTTACGCGATGTTTTTTCTGGAGAGGACCAGCCTCATTGTCTTTATTATTTGCCTAGTAATCTATATTTTTTTACCTGATATGACCCATATTTCAAACATGGACTAGATATCATCAAGACAACCTTGTGACAAATTTTCAACTTGCTCAAAGTAAAAATTCGTCCTCCGGAGTTTGAACAATATTTTCCTTTATTGACCTTGTTTCTGACCAAATATGACCCATATTCGAACTTGACCTAGATATAATTCAGACAAACATTCTGACCAAATTTCAAGCTGCTGAAGCAAAAAATGCGGCATCCAAAGTCTTAACAAGATTTTCCTTCAATTTGGCCTAGTGACCTAGTTTTTGACCCTACATGATCCATATTCAAACTTGGCTTAGATATCATTTAGATAAACATTCTCATTAAATGTCAAGCTGCTGTAGAAAATAATGCGTCTTCTACAGAGTTAACAAGAAGTTCCTTCAATTTGGCCTAGTGACCTAGTTTCTGACCCAATATGACCCATATTCGAACTTGACCTAGATATCTTAACACAAACATTCTGACAAAATTTCAAACTGCTGAAGCAAAATTGCGGCACCTCTGGAGTGTTAACAAGATTTTCCTTCAATTTGACCTAGTGACCTACTTTTTGACCCGACATGACCCATGTTCGGACTTGACCTACATATCATCAAGACAAACATTCTGATAAAGTTTCAACATGCTCAAGTTGAAAATGTGGCCTCCACAGTGTTAACAAGATTTCGCTTCAATTTGACCTAGTGACCTCGTTTTTGACCTCATATGGCCCAGTTTCGAACTTGTCCAAGATTTGATGGAGATGAATATTCTGATACACTTTCATGAAGATTAGATGCAAAATGTAGCCTGTAGAGTGTTAACAAGCTGAAATGTTGACATTGCACGACGCACAACGGACGACGCACGGCGGACGGACGCCGGACAAAATGTGATCACAATAGCTCACCTTGCACTTCGTGCATAGGTGAGCTAAAAAGTTGGGTGGTACGGAAAACTTAACCAAAATTCTAAGTAAACAAGAGGGCCAAGATGGCCCTAAATCGATCACCTAATTGATAGTAAATTAGTAGCAAATATTTAACTGCAAATATCTGGGAAAATTTTATCAGGGAGTGCAAATGAAACTGCAAAGGAGTGGACACTTCTCAAGAAACAGCTTATCAGTAAAGGCCATTTATATCTTGAAATCTAACATGAACTTTAATAAAAATGGAATTATAAAGTTTTTGTCATTTTGCACCTTTCCTGATGCCGCCTTGCTGCCCTGTTTTTCAACGAAATCAATATGGCTTCAACAGTTTATTTAGAGGGTCACTTAAGGAACATTTCTACCAAATTATCTTGCAATCGCACAAGTAGATTATGGAGGAAAAGGATTTTAAAATTTGGGTATTTTTCTCACTTTCTGATGCCGCAGCAACCAAAGTTATTAAATCTTTTTTAAAGAATTTAAATCTTTGAACAATTTTGAAAGAGGACCACCAAAGGAACATTCCTGTAATGTTTTGTGGAAATTGGTCTATTGGAATGGTAGGAGTTGGTTGTCATTTGTAGCTAAAAGTTCAATTTACCCCTTTTGTGATGACGCCTGGTTGATATGATTGTGTAACCAATCAAAACGGCTTAAACAAATTAAATAGAGGATCATTACAGTAAGATTCGTATTATATTTTCTTAAAATCAGACAAACACGTTCATAAAAATGGAATTTTCAAATTTTGTCATTTTGCCCCTTTTCTGATGCCGCCTGACTGCCATGTTTTTCGACCAATCAGTATGGCTTGAACAATTTGTATAGAGGGTCACCCAAGGAACATTTCTACCAAATTATATTTGAATCTGACAGGCAGATTCGGAGGAGAAGATTTTTAAAGTTTGGACATTTTGTCCCCTTTCTGATGCCGCAGCAACCAAAGTTCTCATTGAAATTTTAATCTTTGAACAATTTTGAAAGAGGACCACCAAAGGAACATTCCTGTGATGTTTTGTGGAAATTGGTCTATTGGAATGGTAGGAGTTGGTTGTCATTTGTAGCTAAAAGTTCAATTTACCCCTTTTGTGATGACGCCTGGTTGCTATGATTGTGTAACCAATCAAAACGGCTTAAACAAATTAAATAGAGGATCATTACAGTAAGATTCGTATTATATTTTCTTAAAATCAGACAAGCACTTTCATAAAAATGGAATTTTCAAATTTTGTCATTTTGCCCCTTTTTTGATGCCGCCTGACTGCCATGTTTTTCGCCCAATCAGTATGGCTTGAACATTTTTTATAGAGGGTCACCCAAGGAACATTTCTACCAAATTATATTTGAATCTGACAGGCAGATTCGGAGGAGAAGATTTTTAAAGTTTGGACATTTTGTCCCCTTTCTGATGCCGCAGCAACCAAAGTTCTCAATGGAATTTAAATCTTTGAACAATTTTGAAAGAGGCCAACCAGAGGAACAGTCATGTGATGTTTCACGGAAATTGTCCTTGGAGTTTGGGAGGAGATGATGTTTAAAGCTAAAAGTTAACACCGGACGGACGACGGACAAAAAGTCATGTGAATAGCTCACCTTGAGCCTTCGGCTCAGGTGATCTAAAAAAGGGTCATAATTCTTACAAATACCTTGACAGAGTTATGTACTCTTGTCTGTTGATGGAGGTAATGATGTAAGTTTCTGAGCATTATCTCAAATGGTTTTGTAAACAACTGCATTTGGAAAATGAACTAAATTCTTACCTTTTTAACAATAAGACTTGTACATTTTAACGCCATATCTATATTGTTAAATATTGGAATGGAATTCCTCTCTATTAAATCTGTTAGCACCAGTCGAGCCTTTCTTAGTTCTAACATCTCACTAGGTAAACAAGAAAAAGAATTGTAGACAATCCATAAACCACCATTGAGGTGTGTGAGAGGATCTATGTCAAGGTCACAGTCACCAAATTATAGCATATGACAAATCCATTTCCTAAAATGTAGTTATATGTAAGTCACAAAGATTAAGGTCACAGTGAGCTAAATTCGCACACAAGACATATCCACTTCCTTAAATGTAGATATATATGTAAGTCACAAATATCAGGTCACTGTGCAGTGACCTCAATTAGAAAATGACAAATCGACTACCAAAAATGTAGGTATATGTAAGTCAAAAAGATCAAGTTCAAAGTGACCTAATTTTAGTACATGCCAAATCCTCTTCTAAAAATGTTGGTATATGTTAGATCAAGGTCACAGTGATCTAATTTTAGTACATGCCAAATCTGCTTCCAAATCTGCTTCCTAAAATGTAGCTATATGTAAGTAACAAAGATCCACGTCACAGTGACCTAATTTAAGTACATGCTAAAACTTCTACCTAAAATGTAGTTATATGTAAGTCAAAAAAATCAAGATCACAATGAACTAAATAAGACTTCCTAAAACGTTGTTTTATGTAAGTCATTAAGATTAAGGTAGCAGTGACCTAATTTCTGCAGCAGACGACTTTGAACATGTTTTGTCAAAAGGTAGAAAATCTCTATAACTGAATGGATAACCTATGACTAAAAGTGGAAAACATTGTGTCAAAAGGAGAAATTGCACGTTTTGTGGAATTTCTTCTTTTGTCACTATGTTTTCAAAATGCCGTCTGCTGCAAAGGCGTCAGAAAGCGTCTATATGAGGGAAAGGGTTAAGTACTTGCCAAATCTCTTCTTTAAAATGTTGGCATATGTAAGTCAAAAAGGTCAAAGTCACACTGACCTCATTTTAGTATATGCCAAATCATCTTCTTTAAAATGTTGTTATATGTAAGTCAAAAAGATCAAGGTCACAGTGACCTAATCTAAGTACATGCCAAATCCTCTTCTTTAAAATGTTGTTATATGTAAGTCACAAAGATCAAGGTCACAGTGACCAAATTTAAGTACATGCCAAATCCTCTACCTTAAAATGTTAGTATATACAAGTCAAAAAGATCAAGGTCACAGTGACCTAATCTAAGTACATGCCAAATCCTCTTCTTTAAAATGTTGGTATATGTAAGTAAAAAAGATCAAGTTCACAGTGACCTAATTTAAGTACATGCCTAAACCTCTTCCTAAAATGTAGTTATATGTAAGTCAAAAAGATCAAGGTCACAGTGACTACATTTATTTTGAATATTGAAGTAATACAGTAAAGGAAATGTGGCCTTCAAGAAGGACAAAGGTCAAGGTCACTATAGCATAATTTTGTTCTGAGACACATTTAGAGTCTTTAAGTTATTATTTTGTTCTCTTGTCATTCTTGCAGTTGAATCACCTATACATTAAGTTTCCTGGATAGCCATTTCCTGAATACAAACAAAATATGCAGCAGAAGACTTTGAAAATATCTAGGCAAAAAATCAAAAATATCATTAACCCTTTCCCACATACAGCAAATCTGCAGCAGACGACTTTGAAAACATCAAGGCAAAAGCACAGAAAATCCCTTTAAATGAAAGAACAATAATTGAATAGAGTTAAAAACATGGTGACAAAAGGAGAAATTGCTGATTTTGAGCAATTTCTTCTTTTGTTGCCATGTTTTCAAAAAGTTGTCTGCTGCAGATGCGTCAGAATGCGCCTACAAGTGGGAAAGGGTTTATTGAATTGAAAGAAAAGTTATTGACTTGAGTTGAAAAATTCTGGTAAAAGAAGAAGTATGAACAATTTTTCTGTTTGCCACACTATTTTCAAAGTTTTCTGATGTAGATGTGTCATGTAAAATGTGTCTGAAAGTGGGAAAGGGATAAATCACAAGAAAGCTTATCCCGGCACCAGTGCACCAGATGCTGAATCGACCTCGGAGTTAAACCTTTCCCACATACAACAAATCTGAAGCAGACAACTTTGAAAACATAGTGACAACAAGGGCGCCAAATGTCACAAAGTACGCCATCCAATTATTTTGAGACCAGTATTGTGATAATTGGTTGTACGTCAGGCAAATTTAGAGAGCGGACACTGTTGATATAGTTTTGGCCATTTCGACGGATATAAGTGTAGAGTGACTAAGATAACGTGTTTAGTTATCGAACCTGACCAAGATATTCTGCCCATCAACATATTGTCTAAATTGGTGATGATCAAATACAATGACTCAAGTGGCTGATTATAGCACTTGTGCGAGATATTATGCCCATACACATTCTGACTAAATTTGGTGATGATTGGATTAAAGCTTCAAAAGTTATTGATCGGACAATACCTATTTGAGGTAATTTCTATAATTAAAGGTCAATAACTCTCGATTGACCACAGCAATATGGCCGGTTATAGAACTTGTCCGAGATATTATGCCAAAAAACATTTTGACTAAATTAAGTAGTGAATAAGGGTTTTACTTGTTCAAGATATTATGCCAATACACATTCTGATAAAATTTGGTGATGATTGGACAAAGGCTTCTAAAGTTATTTAGCTGACAAGATCAATTTTAGGTAAATTCTATAATAAAAGGGCGATAACTCTTGATTGACTCAAGCGATATGGCTAGTTATCAAACTTGTTGAAGATATTAGGCCAATACACATTCTGACCAAATTTGTTGATGATAGGACAAAGGTTTCTTAAGTTATTTAGATGACAAGACCAATTTTAGGTAATTTCTATAATTAAAGGGTGATAACTCTTAATTGACTAAAGCGATATGGCTAGTTATCGAGACTTGTCCAAAATATTATGCCAATACACATTCTGACCAATTGGTGATGATGGGACAAAGGCTTTTCAAGTTATTTAGCTGTACGCCGCAGTTTAAACTATAATACAATCCGTCTTTTCAAAACGGGTGTATAAAAACCTGAAAAATCTCCATAAAAGATGGCCTAATTGTTAAGTCAAGTTGAAAACATTGTGGCCAAAGGGGAAAGGAGAAATTGCTCTCACCTTCGGCCACAACATTTTCAAGAGTCGTCTGCTGCTTTTGTGTCAAAATGCGTCTGCATGTGGGAAAGGTTTAACTCCTGGTCTCCTGCTCTCTTTACCAACACTCTAATCAATAAACCACCAAGATGGTTTGAAATAGATTGATTGAATCACACTTATTGTACAGCAAGTGTGCTTCCTGCTGACTTACTGACTGGTCAGTGCTATCAATTCAGAAACCACCTGGTTATCATTAACACTGATATGTTAATGGTCTTGTGATTATTAGCTCAAGCAACAAGAAAGTGGGGAATTTTCAGATAATCCGGTATAGATAGACTGGATTGTTTAGTGGTTTATGCAGTTTCCTTGGTAAGTTACCAGTACTACTGGTCCATTTATCATGACACCAGCCAGTCAGTTGTAATGCTAACCCCGCAACCCTGCGCGCCAAGGAGGGTTTGAAATAGAAAACATGATACATGTGTACATGATGCACTAACCCTTTCCCATATACAACAAATCAGCAGCAAACGAATTTAAATTCATGGCAAAAATGTGAAAAATCTCTGTGAATGAAAGTTTTATAATTGAATAAAGTTGAAAACTTTGTGGCAAAAGGAGAACTTACTAATTAACGTTGTCAAAAGTTATATGCTGCAAAGCCTCTGTAATGAGGGTTAGACCTTATGCGCAAAGATTTAGACGATAAAACATATTTACCTGTCTGATAAAACTTCTCCATTGATTTCGATATTCTCGTCTTTAAAATCACAAAATATTGCAACCACTTGTCTGCTAGTAGCTGTATTAGTCAGATAAAATAACTTTTGCTTAGAAGAGATGACCTTAAGAACATCAAGACTAAAATATTTAAAAATCGCTATAAATGAAAGTAAATTTATTGATTAGACTTTTCCAAATTACTCATTTCTGCATAAATAACCCTGCAATTAATGACCACCTGTGAACAAAGACCATGGGTGGTCTTTATACACAGGTTCCAATGTATATAAGCATGGATGTAACTGTGAGTAAGTGTAATAGGTATCGTCTGCCAAAAGGAAAAGATATGTTGTCTGCTTCAAAATGTGTCCATCTGTAGCAGGCGTCTTTGAAAAACATCTAGGTAAAAATATCGAAAACCTTTATTGCAACAACGTTTAAAAGTTATCTGTTGCTATTCAAAATGCGTCTGCGTGTAGGAAAATGGGTTTATACAAGTACAACATACCAACATGGTATCCAACTTCAATCATGGAGGATATTGCCCTGGTCTTTGAGTCTATCACGAAGAATAGCACGTCGGACATCTGTATCAATTGATAAACAAAATAATCCTTTCCCATATAGAGAAGCTGTCTACAGCAGACAACTTTTGAAAACAATGAGGCAAATGGAGAAAGTGTTCATAATGAGCAATTTCTCCAATTTCCACAATGTTTTTAACTTATTCAAAACTTATAATTTCATTTAACCCTTTCCCTCATATAGACGCTTTCTGACGCCTTTGCAGCAGACAGCTTTTTGAAAACATAGTGACAAAAGAAGTAATTGCTCAAAACGAGCAATTTCTCCTTTTGACACAATGTTTTCCACTTTTAGTCATAGGTTATCCATTTAATTAAAGAGATTTTCTATTTTTTGACAAAATATGTTCAAAGTCGTCTGCTGCAGAATTGTCACATGAAGGAAAGGGTTAAAGAGATTATCTATCTTCTTCTCTTGATGTTTTCAAAGTTGTCTGCTGCAGATTTGGTGTATGTGGGAAAGGGTTTATCCTCTTATATATATAAATAGATTTTGATCTCCGTCATCTATATAAAACAAAGGAATAGTCTATTATAGTTAAAAAGGGTACTTTTAGATTATTCTATGTATAATCTTTGGCCATCATCGGTGAGTGGACAATGTATTGCTTAAAACCACAACTTCTCGGACAACTTCTCGGACAACCAGTTAACAAATCTTCCGCAGATGACTTGTTTTCAAAAAGTTTTTATAACTCGAAGTATAATTAATAAAGAGAGTTGAAAACACTGTGACAAAAGGTGACATTGCTTAACATGACCAATTTCTATTTTTACCAAAATTGTTATCAAAATTCATCTGCTCCAAACACATTAACCCTTTCCCACCTTAAGACTTTTTGACACCTCTGCAGCAGACAGCTTTTTGAAAACATGGCGACAAATGAAGAAATTGCTCAAAACGAGCTACTTTTGTTTTCAACCCTATTCAATTATTGTTCTTTCATTTAAAGGGAGTTTCCAAATTTTTTCGGGTATATTTTCAAAGTCGTCTGCTGCAGATGTGTTGTATTTGGGAAAGGGTTAACATGCATCTGTATGGAGGTAAGGGCTTTTATATTCATTTGAGCAATGCTATTATATTACAGGTGTGGATAATGAGTTTAATTTTAATTAAATTTAAAATAACTGTGCATCCATGTTAACCCTTCCCCCCCCCCCCCCCCCCCCCATGAAGACCCTTTCTGAAAACTTTGGAAAACATTGTGACAAGAGGAGAAATTGCTCATGATGTGCAATCATACCTTCATTTATGGATATTTTTTATGTTTTTGCCAAGCAGTTTTCAAAGTAGTCTCCTGCAGATTTGTTTTATGTGGGAAAGTGTGAGGGATCAAAATGGAAACTGCTTAACAGACGTTTCTTATACCTTCTATGGCTAATTTGGCAAACAGTGAAGAACCAGATCAGAGTATGTGGATGCACTGGCTTACCTGGATCTATACTGGCCACAAATGTCTTGCTGGTTGGTTTTCACATAATACCACTCATTTGTATCTAGCCTCCGTTATTGATCCATTAACCATAAATTCACTTATACGACATTTCTGCAGCAGACTTTGAACATATTTTGTCAAAAAATATAAAATCTCTATATAATTGAATGGATAACCTATGACTAAAAGTGGAAAACATTGTGGCAAAAGGAGAAATTGCTTGTTTTGAGCAATTTCTTCATTTGTCACTATGTTTTTGAAAAAACTTTCTGCAGCAGAGGCTTCAGAAAGCGTCTTTATGAGGGAAAGGGTTAATCACAATATATGGTTAGATGATGAAGTGGCTGATGTGATATAACTGAAATACTTTTTAAAATGGCTTTAAAGCCTATTAAATCAATCAATTAACCCATTCCCACATAAAGAAACTTTCTGACGCCTCTGCTGCAGACAACTCTTGAAAACATGGTGGCGAAAGAAGAAATTGCTCCATTTGCCAAAATGTTTTTCAACTTTTTTCAGCAATTATACCTGCTGTTATAGATATTTTCCATATTTTCACCTGGAAGTTTTCAAAGTCTTCTGCTGCAGGTTTGCTGTATGTGGTAAAGGGAAAATTCTAAAAGCTGTTTGTATCATTCATCTTTTCATCATAAATAAATGATTCGATAGAGGTCTTTTTCTTATGATAAAAAAGCAATGTGGTCGCTTCAGATTTGGACTTATCTATTAATGTAATCTAACCTGCTTTGCCTGTGCTTCCAGTTCCATCAGTTCTGGCTTCCAGTTCTGCACTTGCTGTGAAATTGCATGAGACAAAACAAGACAATTTAAAATATGTAAAATTGACACCTGCTCCCCGAAACATGACTGGTTGGTCGTACATAATATTTAGCAAACGAAAAGTCCAATTCAAACAAGCAATGGACATGCAGCGGACAACTTTTCATTTGAAAGAGGGAAATTAAATCTTGTTTGTATGGTGCTTTAACCCTTTCCCTCATATAGATGCTTTCTGATGCATCTGCAGCAGACAGCTTTTTGAAAACATTGTGACAAAAGAAGAAATTGCTCAAAACGAGCAATTTCTCCTTTTGCCACAGTGTTTTCCACTTTTAGTCATAGGTTATCCATTCAATTATAGAGATTTTCTATTTTTTTACAAAACAAGTTCAAAGTCGTCTGCTGCAGAATTGTCGTATGAGGGAAAGGGTTAAGCCAATTTCATCATTTTTACTGTTATATCAAGCCATTTCCTGGTTTAAATATCAGTTCTACTGGTCCATTTATCCTGACATCCGAGAGTCAGTCATAATGCTAACCCCACAACCCTGAGTGCCAAGGAGGGAAATACTTTTAAAGCATTTGGTATGACTCGGCCACGGATCGAACCTGTGACCTACAGCACCCTAGGCAGACGGTCTAAAACTAAACCATGAAGGTAGTCTAAATTAACTCTTGAACTCAATCAGAAATTTTAGATGCCTCTACAGCAGACTACTTTTAAAAATATTGTGGGAAACAGATTAATTGTTCCAAATTAACCCTTTCCCTCATACAGCAATTCTGCAGCAGACAACTTTGAACGTATTTTGTCAAAACATAAAAAATCTCCATAGTTGAATGGATAACCTATGACAAAAAGAAGAAAACATTGTGGCAAAAGGAGAAATTGCACGTTTTGTGCAATTTCTTCTTTTGTCACTATGTTTTCAAAAAGCCCTCTGCTGCAGAGGCGTCAGAAAGCGTCTATATGAGGGAAAGGGTTAAGTCTTCAACTCTGCATTCAAATTGTATTCACTTTTCCCTTTTGTCGCGCCAAGTCCCGGTAGCTCAGTTGGTAGTAACGCAGGCTGTCAATTCAGGGGTTGTGAGTTCGAATCCCAGCTCGGTCAACATTCTTTCCGACATTTGACAAAATTCACTGTGACATGCATCATTCATCTTTTATCAATGGGCTTACAGTCTATGTGGAAAAGCAGCCAGTTGCTTGGAAAGTATGTTGTGTCGAGTACTGGTATGAGAAAGCCAGAAAACACATGAGTACATCAACTAGCCGTCGTGATATGACTTAATTTTTTTTAAAAAGGAGTTAAACCCTAATCAAATTATAACTTCATAACATTTTTGTTTGAAACAGTGCATAAACCCTTTTCTACATATAGGTGCATTTTGACACAATTGTAGCACACAACTTTTAAAAATATTGTGGCAAAAGGAGTAATGGCTCATGATGAGAAATATTTCCGTTTGCACCAATGATTTCAAAATGTATTAAAAATAATATTAAATATAATTTATAAAGATTTATTACACAGATGTTTCAAAGATGTGTGCTGCAGATTTTGTTTGTTTGAAAAAGTGATTCAATAGGGGTACAAATCTCAATAACATCCATGGAAAAAGCATGAAAAAATGTAATGGTATTCACTTACTGGATTATAAAATGTAATTCCATGATCTTTAAAAAATGGAATTGCTATGTCAACTCGCCATGACGTTGGATTGCAGGAACCACCGAGAAACACTGAAAAAAACAAATTCAAATAATAATGATTTCTTAACACCATTTAACCCTTTCCCTCATATAGACGCTTTCTGACACCTCTGCAGCAGACGGCTTTTTGAAAACATAGTGACAAATGACGAAATTGCTCAAAAAGGTTATCCATTCAATTATAGAGATTTTCCATATAAAACTATATGAGAGAAAGGGTTAATACTTTCCCACCTGCAGACCCATTTTAAAGCATTTTCAACATATGACTTTTGAAAACATCATAATGAACATTGTCTCCTTTTCCCACAATGTTTTGAAATATTTGCATTTTCATTTATAGAGATTTTCCATTTTTTGACAAAATATGTTCAGTCGTCTGCTGCAGAATTGTCGTATGAGCGAAAGGATTAAAGGAGGCATTTCAATTAACCTGATAATTATGTTGTTTGTAAACCTTTCCCATATATTAAATTGTTTGGCAAAGCAATGGAAAATCTCCTAGATGAAAGTATAATAATTGAATTCGTGCAAATTAATAAGTTGTTCATCATGAGCGATTTCTCATGTCATAATGTTTTTAAAAGGCGTATGTCTGCTGCAGATGTGTCAAAAGTTGTCTGCATGTGGAAGAGGATTAACCATTTCCCTCATACAACAATTCTGCAGCAGACGACTTTGAACATATTTTGTCAAAAAATGGAAAATCTCTATAAATGAAAATGCAAATATTTCAAAACATTGTGGGAAAAGGAGACAATGTTCATTATGATGTTTTCAAAAGTCATATGTTGAAAATGCTTTAAAATGGGTCTGCAGGTGGGAAAGTATTAACCCTTTCTCTCATATAGTTTTATATGTTCCTATGTTTTCCACTTTTAGTCATAGGTTATACATTCAATTACAGAGATTTGTTATTTTTTGACAAAATATGTTTAAAGTCGTCTGCTGCAGAATTGTGGTATGAGGGTAAGGGTTAAGTGCAAATGTGCCGCTGAAATAATAAGTTTTAGAATGGAGTTTTGATTTTTCAAATACATATATAACATTAACATGCATTTATAATTTCGAGATTACAATAATGTCTGTGCAAGAAAAATAAAACAATTTCAGAGCCGAGCCCCAGTAGCTCAGTCGGTAGCGACGCGGGCTGTCAATCCAGGGGTTGTGAGTTTGAATCCGGGCTCGGCCAGCTTTCTTTCCGACGATCGACAAAAGTCAATGCGACATGCCTCATTCGTCTTCCACCAATGGCCTAAGTCTATGTGGAAAAGCAGCCAGTTGCTTGGGAAGATTGTTGTGTGGAGTACCGGTGTGAGAAAACCAGGAAATGCATGAGTAGGTGAATATGTTGAAAAGGCTTTAAAATGGGTCTGCAGGTGGGAAAGTGTTAAGTGCATCCGTGCCACTGATATAATAAATTTTAGAATGGAGTTTTTGATTTTTAAAATACATATATAACATTAACCCTTTCCCTAATTCTGCAGCAGACAACTTTGAACATATTTTGTCAAATTATAGAAAATCTCTATAATTGAATGGATAACCTAATATGACTTAGAGTGGAAAACATTGTGGCAAAAGGAGAAATTGCTCAAAACAAGCAATTTCTCCTTTTGACGCAATGTTTTCTACTTTTAGTCATAGGTTATCCATTCAATTATAGAGATTTTCTATAATTTGACAAAATATGTTCAAAGTTGTCTGCTGCAGAATTAGGGAAAGGAATTGTTGTATAAGGTAAAGGGTTAAGTGCATCAGATTCTGTGCCGCTGAAATAATAAATTTTTGATTTTTCAAATACATATATAACATTAACCCTTTCCCTAATTCTGCAGCAGACAACATTGAACATGACTTAGACTTAGAGTGGAAATCATTGTGGCAAAAGGAGAAATTGCTCGTTTTGAGCAATTTCTTCTTTTGTCACAATGTTTTCAAAAAGCTGTCTGCTGCAGAGGCGTCAGAAAGCGTCTATATGAGGGAAAGGGTTAACATGCATTTATAATTTTGAGATTACAATATTGTCTGTGCAAGAAAAATAAAACAATTTCCCCCTTTTTCCAAAATATTTTCACAATGGTGTCAAATTGCCACTCACAATTAACACTTTCCCACATACAAACAAATCTGAAGTAGACGACTTTGAAAACATCTAGGCAAAAATATGAAAAGAATAATAATTTGAGACAGTTGAAAATATTGTGGCAAAAGGAGAAATTGCTCATTTTGATCAACTTCTCTTTTAACCTTTTGCCACAATATTTTCAAAAAGTGTCTGCTGCAAACACGTCATAAAGCATCTGTATGTGGGAAAGGTTTAAAACACCAAGCTTGGGTGTTGTTCAGATTAAGTTTAATTTGATTGTATGACATTTCTTACTCCTTTCCTACATAAAAGAAATCTGCAGCAGACTACTTTTAAATTTCAACCTAAAATACCGCAACTCTCTATAAATGAAAGTACAATTATTAAATAAGTTGCAAACATTTTGGCAAAAGTCACTGTGAGCAATTTTTCATTAAGCAAATCAATCATACCAACAAGAAAGCAAATCAATTATACTAACAAGCCAACTGACCCCACAGCAATTTCCACAAATGTACAAGTTAGTATAAGGATGGATTAGTGAAATTTATAAATATTGATGATATTGTCTGCAATTGATTATCCTTTGCCCACATACAACACATCTGCAGGAGATGACTTTGAAAACATCTAGGCTAAAATATGGAAAATCTCTATTAAAAAAATAGAATGATTAACCCTTTCCCTCATTTAGACGCTTTCTGATGCCTCTGCAGCAGACAGCTTTTAAGAAAACATGGCGACAAAAGAGCAATTTCTCTTTTTGTCACTATGTTTTAGACTCTATTCAATTATTGTATTTTCATTTAAAGGTAGTTTCCATATTTGTTCCAAAGTTGGTTCCCAGCAGGGATTTGCTTGTATGGTGTTGATGAATACAGTCCAAAGTTGGTTCCCAGCAGGGATTTGTTTGTATGGTGCAGATGAATACAGTCCAATGTCGGTTCCCAGCAGGGATTTGTTTGTATGGTGCAGATGAATACAGTCCAATGTTGGTTCCCAGCAGGGATTTGCTTGCAGCAACCAAAGTTATCAATGGAATTTAAATCTTTGAACAATTTTGAAAGAGGACCACCAAAGGAACATTCTTGATTCGTATTATATTTTCTTAAAATCAGACAAACACTTTCATAAAAATGGAATTTTCAAATTTTGTAATTTTGCCCCTTTTCTGATGCCGCCTGACTGCCATGTTTTTCGACCAATCAGTATGGCTTGAACAATTTTTATAGAGGGTCACCCAAGGAACATTTCTACCAAATTATATTTGAATCTGACAGGCAGATTCGGAGGAGAAGATTTTTAAAGTTTGGACATTTTGTCCCCTTTCTGATGCCGCAGCAACCAAAGTTCTCAATGGAATTTAAATCTTTGAACAATTTTGAAAGAGGACCACCAAAGGAACATTCCTGTGATGTTTTGTGGAAATTGGTCTATTGGAATGGTAGGAGTTGGTTGTCATTTGTAGCTAAAAGTTCAATTTACCCCTTTTGAGATGACGCCTGGTTGCTATGATTGTGTAACCAATCAAAACGCCTTAATCAAATTAAATAGAGGATCATTACAGTAAGATTCACATTATATTTTCTTAAAATCAGACAAGCACTTTCATAAAAATGGAATTTTCAAATTCTGTCATTTTGCCCCTTTTTTGATGCCGCCTGACTGCCATGTTTTTCGCCCAATCAGTATGGCTTGAACAATTTTTATAGAGGGTCACCCAAGGAACATTTCTACCAAATTATATTTGAATCTGACAGGCAGATTCGGAGGAGAAGATTTTTAAAGTTTGGACATTTTGTCCCCTTTTCTGATGCCGCAGCAACCAAAGTTCTCAATGGAATTTAAATCTTTGAACAACTTTGAAAGAGGCCAACCAGAGGAACAGTCCTGTGATGTTTCACGGAAATTGTCCTTGGAGTTTGGGAGGAGATGATGTTTAAAGCTAAAAGTTAACGCCGGACGTACGGACGGACGACGGACAAAAAGTGATCAGAATAGCTCACCTTGAGCCTTCGGCTCAGGTGATCTAAAAAACCAGTCCGGGTAGTTCCACAAAACCATTCTGGGGTGTCCATGCAAAGTATCAGATCATCCCGAAGTATCCCTGGAAAGTTGTCCGAATACTCAAGGGATTTTCTGTGTATATTCATATTTTCTGTTTGACCCTTTCCCTCATATAGACGCCTCTGCAGCAGACAGCTTTTTGAAAACATAGCGACAAAAGAAGAAATTGTTCAAAACGAGCAATTTCTGCTTATGCCACAATGTTTCCCACTTTTAGTCATAGGTTATCCATTCAATTATAGAAATTTTCCAATTTTTTAAAAAAATATGTTCAACATTTGCTGCAGAATTGTTGTATGAGGGAAAGGGTTAAGAGTCTACTGCCGGGTTATTCAGTTATATCACTGCATTGTGTGGATAAGTTACCATTACTACTGGTCCATTTATCCACCAGCAAGTAATGCTAACCCAACAATTAAGAACGGCAAGCAGAGACAGTCATTACTTCCATTTTTTAAAGACCCGGCATGAAAAGTAATAAACTAAAACACGATGTTACAAAATAAAAAAAAATATCAACAGTATACTATATAACAGTGACATTTTTTAGTGAAATTTGCATTAACCCTTTCTTATATACAACAAATCTGCAGCAAACATCTTTGAAAACATCTAGGCTAGAAAAAATGGAAAATGAATAATTATTGAATAGTTGAAAACGTTGCGGCAATAGTATTTTCTCCCTTTGCTTCAATGTTGTCAAGCACTAAAATTTACTAAAGATGCATATATGATTGATGGCGGTTTATTGCTGGTTTATTGTTTATCCTATGTGTTTCCTTGCTTTCTCACAACAGTACCCCAAACAACAGGCTGCTTACGAATGACGCTTATCGCATTGAAATTTATCAAAAGAGTTTAAAAGAATGTTAGCCAAGCTGGGTCTTGTTCTCAGAAACCCTTGATTGACAGCGACGTTCCAAAATGCATCTGCAAACAGGAGAGGATTTTGAAATTCTCAGCAGAAATAATGCTCCAACCTGAAAGGATTCCTAATACCTGGATGTATACATTTGAAAACATTGTGGGAAAAAGGAGAAATTGCTGTTTTTGAGTTTGTCTGCTGCAGAGGATCGTCTATTCTGTGAATCTAGTATTTAGTTTTAAGCAGACGGCTTTTTGAAAACATTGTGACAAAAGAAGAAATTGCTCAAAACGAGCAATTTCTCCTTTTAACACAATGTTTTCCACTTTATGTCATAGGTTATCCATTCAATTAAAGAAATTTTCTATTGTTTGATAGAATATGTTCAAAGTCATCTGCTGCATTATTGTCGTATGAGGGAAAGGGTTAAAGTGATCAAGTATGTATTCATTTGAACCAAGAGCTGTCACAGAGCACTGCAAAGCTCACCAGGTCAGGCTTTGGCTTTAACCAATTGCTCCTTTTGCCACAATGTGTTTCATTGATTATACTGTTATTTATAGAAAATGTCCATATTTTTGCCTTGATGTTTAACCCTTCCCCTCAGCAGACGACTTTGAACGTATTTTGTCAAAACATAGAAAGTGGAAAACATTGTGGCAAAAGGAGAAATTGCACGTTTTGTGCAATTTCTTCTTTTGTCACTATGTTTTCAAAAAGCCGTCTGCTGCAGAGGCGTCAGAACGCATCTATATGAGGGAAAGAGTTAAATAAAATCGTCTGCTGCAGATTTAATGTATGTTGGAAGGGTTGAATCAAATCATTTTGCTGACACAGTCCTAGTGTACTTATCCCTTTCCCTCATACTACAATTCTGCAGCAGACGACTTTGAACATATTTTGTCAAAAAATAGAAAATCTCTATAATTGAATGGATAAAAGTGGAAAACATTGTGGCAAAAGGAGAAATTGCTCGTTTGGGGCAATTTCTTCTTTTGTCACTAGGTTTTCAAAAAGCCGTCTGCTGCAGAGGCATCAGAAAGAGTCTATATGAGGGAAAGCGGTATTAGCAAACACACTAGAAAATTATTTGGGATGGGGACAATTTCTTTTCCTGATTCATTTTTTCACTATGTTTCCAACTATACTGCAAGGAGTATCCTGTCACATTTTGAGAATTTGGGTTAGTTTGGGATTTTGAGCAGCTCTATAGGACTACAAGATACCTTGAAAATGGGCAAAACTTTCTGAAATTAAAACATAATATTAAATTAATTATAAAAATGTATACAAATACATTTTTATATTATATTATATGACGAAAATTTATACAAACATAACATATTATCATTTGTACTACAAATATTTATACAAATACACCTTTATATTATATTATATGACGAAAATTTATACATACATTGGTACTACAAATATTTATACACATACAATAATGGCATCATATCAGTTTTAACATTGCGAACATGCCAACATTTTCACATCATGAAAGTGTCATAAACACAGCTATCGTTATCAATACACTACAGCTATTAGAAATTAATTAGAAATTGCCCACTTGTAGACATATTTTGAAACATCTGCAGCAGACATTTTATTTAAAACACTGCCACAACAGAAGAAATTGCTTATGATAAGCAATTTCCACTTTAGCCACAATGCTTGAAACTGTATGAAAATTATGCTTTCAATATATAGAGATTTTCCATATTTTTGCTTGATTTATTCAAAGTCGTCTGATGCAGAATTAATGTAGGTGGGAAAGGTTTAACCCTTTCCCTCATACGACAGTTCTGCAGTAGACGACTTTGAACATATTTTTTCAAAACATAGAAAATCTCTATAATTGAATGGATAACCTATGATTTAAAGTGGAAAACATTGTGGCTTAATCAGTTGTGACATTTAATATGACAATCAATTGAATTCATTCCCTTGTGAAGTCAGAAGCAATCAACAAAGTTATACTGACATACTTGTTTACTTCAAACAGTCAGACAATTCTTTAGAGAACCCACAAAATAGGCTTTGAGGATCAAATCACAGAAGTCTGAGTTTTAATTTGAGAAAATTTAAAATAAAAACCAACACCCACAATACCTCGTTATTGCTGTAATAAAAATGACCGCAATGTTAATGCTTGAGAAAATTTTGGGGAATCCATCACAAGACTTGTGTTACTGTAAATAGCCTCTCTATAATATGATTCTCTACTAGAATAATAATGTCTTTAATTCAATACAACATAGAGAGCCTATTTTTAGTAACACAGTCTTGTGTGGGATTTCCTGATTTTTTTCCATATGGTAACATTACAGTCATTATTATTACAGCATATGGCCATATAGAGACTATTTGTAGTAGCTTAACCCTTTCCCTCATACGACAATTCTGCAGCAGACGACTTTGAACGTATTTTGTCAAAACATAGAAAATCTCCATAATTGAATGGATAACCTATGACAAGAAGTGGAAAACATTGTGGCAAAAGGAGAAATTGCACGTTTTGTGCAATTTCTTCTTTTGTCACTATGTTTTCAAAAAGCCGTCTGCTGCAGAGGCGTCAGAAAGCGTCTATATGAGGGAAAGGGTTAACAAGATATTGTGGGTGGGTTTTTTTTCCAAATTTTCTCTTATATAAGCTCAGACGTCTGTGATAAAATAAGAATATTAGACAAGAGGACCATGTGACAAATAAATGAATTTTTATCGTGTTCACAAAGTCAATTATAAAAATGTTGCCAATTTTAAAGGGCCATAATTCAGTCATGCATGACGGATCTGGCTGGTTTTCAAAAGGAACCTAGCTCTCATGTATATCTAGCTACTGTATAAGTTTGGTAAACATCGGATAATAAATGATGACTTTATCGCGTTCACAAGGTTAATTATAACAATTTTGCCAATTTTAAAGGGCCATAATCCCACCATGCATGATCGGATCGGGCTTCGAAAGGAACCGAGCTCTCATGTATATCTAGCTACTGAATAGGTTTGGTAAACATTGGATCATAAATGAAGACTGTATCGTGTTCACAAAAAATTGTGGACGGACAAAGGGCGATCACAAAAGCTCACCTTGTCACTACGTGACAGGTGAGCTAAAAATGAAAAATGCGACATTTTTAGAGCTCTGTATGTTATTACTTTCAAATTCATAAGCAGCAGACTTGTACGTCAATAGGGGCTTAACCCTTTCCCACATACAAAAAAATCTTCAGCAGACGACTTTGAAAACATCTCAACAATAATATGGAAAATCTACCCTAATGAAGACAAACCTATTGAATAGAGTTGAAAACATTGTGTCAAAAGGAGAAATTGCTCGTTTTGAGCAATTTCATCTTTTGTCACAAAGTTTTCAAAAGTTGTATGCTGCAGAGGCATCAAAAAGTGTCTATATGAGGGAAAGGGTTAAACTTAAATGCTACTGAGATAGCTTTTCTAACAGACATGGTCGTATACATTTTCTCGTAGCCAGAGGTCCCGAGTTTGAGTAACAGCCGGGCTGAACAATATTTTGTTTCTAGAAGGGTTACATACATGTCCATGTTTGATTAGCTTTAATTTATAATATATATATATTATAAGTTTAGAGGTCCAGATTTGTAGGGGTAAAAAGCTCTTTTCCCTACAATATTTTTCCCATATTACTGAACAAAACCCTTTGTTGTGGGTACTCAAAACAACAAAACCCTTTGATGTGGGTACTCAAAACAACAAAACCCTTTGATGTGGGTACTCAAAACAACAAAACCCTTTGATGTGGGTACTCAAAACAGTCTTTTAGGTAGACGATTCATTCTAGTACCCAAAACATAGGATCGAATAAGGGGTTTAAAACATGAAATACAGCCCTATATTGTTGTGAGTAATCAAAAGTTTATTTAGAGTACCCACAAGATAGGATTTGATAAGGATTTTAAATACAACCCTATGTTGTGAGTACTCAAAAAAAATTGTTTCAGTTAGACTATTTTTATGAGTTCCCACAACATAGGGTCAGCTAAGGGCTTAAAAACATGAAAAGCATCCCTACATTGTGAGTACTCAAAAGAATCGTTTAATTATGACGATTCTTGAGAGTACCCACAAAAAAGGGTCAGATAAGGGTTTTAAATCATAGAATACAACCCCTATTTAAAGATCAGTATAATGTTACCTCTTCTATTTCTTCTGCCCCTTATGGAAGCCTCTGATCGGACTCGGATTAAACTTTGGGGTACAGGGTTGCATACACTAGAAAATACAGAAATAAACAGTTTTTACCCCTTTCCCACTTGCAGTTTTATTTTGACATAACTGCAGCAGACAACATTTTAACCCTTTCCCACCTGCAGACGCATTTTAATGCAATATCAGCAGACGACTTTTGAAAACATTATGGCTAAAGGTGAAATTGCTCATGATGAGTAATTTCACCTTTGGCCACAATGTTTTCCATTTATAGTCATTGGTAATCCGCTCATTTATAGAGATTTTCCATTTTTGGACAAAATATGTTCAAAGTCGGCGAAAGAATAAATTGCTCATAATGATCCATGTTTCTTTATGCCATAATGTATTTTAATTATATTCCAAAGATAAACTTTCATTTTACAGATTTTCCTCATTTTTGCCTAGTTGTCTTACAAAGTAATCTGCTGCAGATTTGTATGCTGCAGCAGACAACTTTGAAAACACCTCTGCAAAGTTATGACAAAATTTTGATAACTGAAATATATTTTGATGATAGAGTTGATAAGAAATTGTGGCAAATAGAGAAATGGCTCATTACTATCTTGATATAACTGGAATACCAATGGAAACGGCGTTAAATTCAAATCACTATTTTTTTTTTTTTTTTTATTAATTTACATAAATCAGATATTCAATTTATAAGCCAGTGTCCACTTGAGACAAAGGGCCAAAAGTATTTGCATAAAACCCTTATCAATGCTTTATTATGAAAGGCATAGAAAACATTATGCTTACCCTGTAGAATAGTTGTTCTGTAATTCCGATACAAGAACGCAGAACTCTCCGAATGTCACATGATCAGGTTTACATGGGCTGCCATACTCTATTGCACACATCAGCATCTCGTGTACTGTAACATAATTATATTTGATTTAATATTTTATTGATTTAAGGCCATCGACCCATAACAACATGTAAAACATATAATACAACATCCGTCAGCGTACCGCACGCTTGTCACAAATACTCAGATATATACCAACAATTGGCGTTTGAATAATTACACACATATATATATATACATTCACATACATCCTATAAACAATATATCTAACCACTTTCAATTTGTTTAATGAAACTATTTCTTCGTTTGAAAGCATAGAATAAATAATAAGATGCGCATCTAATTAGTTTTTCATTTTGCGATGACATCAAAATATTAAACTTTTGTATACTAGGTATGGTGTAATATTTACTAGGAATGTCGTCATAAAAGTCAACACATATATATTGATTGACCCTTTCCATTATACAACACTTCTTCCAGAGACGACTTTGCAAACATCAATTGATTGATAGATTGATTGATTGATTGGGGTTTAACCCTTTCCCACATACGACAATTCTGCAGCAGACGACTTTGAACGTATTTTGTCAAAACATAGAAAATCTCCATAATTGAATGGATAACCTATGACAAAAAGTGGAAAACATTGTGGCAAAAGGAGAAATTGCACGTTTTGTGCAATTTCTTCTTTTGTCACTTTTTTTTCAAAAAGCTGTCTGCTGCAGAGGCGTCAGAAAGCAGCTATATGAGGGGAAGGGTTAACGCCGTTTTCAACAATTTTTCAGTCATATCACGGCGACCAGTTCACCTACTCATACGTTTCCTGGTTTTCCCACACCAGTACACCACACAACATACTTTCCCAAGCAACTGGCTGCTTTTCCACATAGACTAATAAACAGCCCATTGATGAAAGACGAATGACGCTTGCAAACATCAAGGAAAAAATTATTAAATAGAGTTCAAAACATAGTTAAGTTTCTCCTTTTTTTAGCAATTTCTCCTTTTACCACAATGTTTTCAAAAATTGTCTGCTGCAGATGCATCAAAATGCTTCTGTATGTGGGAAAATATTAATCTGTTACCTTTTGCCAAATATGTTTATTGTCTTATAAGTTATCTCCCCTTTTTCAATATTTTAATAGTGTAAACTTTGTCCAGAGCAGAACTCAGAAACTACTTGAAGGAATTTATTGAAACTTAGAATATAGATAGATGGCAATGTGAAGTTGTACACCTTGCAAGAATTATAACTCTTTGCCACTTTGTTGCAAAGTTATCTCCCCTTGGTCAATAAAAAGGTTTTTAGGGGTGACATCTGTTTTCGACGCTCTGCTCGAAAACAACACTCTACTCGATAAACCTTTCCCACCAAAAGACGCGCAATTTCTCATTTTGCCACCATGTTTATTAATACTTTCCAAAAATTAAACTTTCCTTTTTTAGAAATGTTCCATACTTTTTAATTGATGTTTTCTTTGGTGTCTGCTGCAGACTTGTTGTACCAGGGAAAGGGTGAAAACATCTTATCTAAAGGGTAAAACAATTAATCAATTCTTTCAAATAGTTCATATTGTTGGGTAATATTTTTTATTTTATCAAATTTATACTGTTGAGTTATTTATCTTACTAGAGCAGGTTGGGATATATATATGTGAACCGTCTAGTATTAAAGTATGCTTTAACGCTTTCCCTCATATAGACACATGCCGACGATTTTGCAGCAGACAGCTATTGAAAACATTGTGGCAATAAGGAGAAATTGCTCATGATGAGCAATTTCCCCTTTTGCCACAATGTTTTTAACTCTATTTAATAGTAAAACTATGATTTATTGCGATTTTTCATGTTTCTGTCAATAATTTTTGAAAGTCGTCTGCTGCAGAACTGTTGTATGTGGGAAAGGGTTAAAGTTAAAATGACATAAAACTTGTTGGGCAACACTTACATTTTTTAATCAGATTGATCGATTGATTGGGGTTTAACGCTGTTTTTAACAATTTCTCAGTCATATCAAGGCGGCCAGTTCACCTACTCATATATGTTTCCTGGTTTTCGCACACCAGTACTCAATACAACAATCTTCCCAAGCAACTGGCTGCTTTTCCACATATACTTAGCCCATTGGTGGAAGACGACTGACTTATGTTGCAATGACTTTTGTCAAACGTCGGAAAGAAAATTGGCCGAGCTGGGATTCGAACTCACAATCCCTGGATTTTTAATCAGAAGGTGCATTGAAGTACAGTCAGTATGTACTAATTATGTGCGGACAGTATAGTCACTGGCGAGACTTTGTGGATGAACATGCTTGCATGAGTTTTTTTCATTTTAACTTTAAGCAGATGCATTAAATACCCTAAATACATGCCAGGGTTTTATTACGTTATATAAAAGGGGCCATTTAAAGAACCCTTCCCCTCAGAAAATAAGCATAGTTTTTCTCCTAAAAATATATATAATTTCCCCCCCATAGAAATCGGTACAATTTTTCCCCTCTTTTTTACTTAAACGCAGCGGATTGGAAATATTTGAACAATCTTGGTGAAGGGTGCCCAAAGGAACATTTGTGCAAAAAAAATATCAAATCGGGCCAGTTGTTTTTGACGAGAAGATTTTTAAAGTTTTAACAATGCACATATAAGGAAAATAAGCTCCGCCCCCTGGTGGCCATGTTTTTCAATGGATCGGAAATATTTGAACAATCTTTGTAGTGGGTACCCCAAGGAACATTTGTGCAAAATAATTTTCAAATCGGGCCAGTACTTTTGGACAAGAAGATTTTTTAAGATTTGGCAATTTTCCTCTTTTCTGATGCCTCAGCAACCAAAGTTCTACTTGGAATTAAATTCTTTGAACAACTTTGAAAGAGGACCACCTAAGGACCATTCCTGTGAAGTTATTTTGAAATCTGTCCATTCGTTTAGAAGGAGAAGTTATTTTTAGGAAATTGTTAACAGACACCGACGACGACGCCGACGGACGCCGGACGGTGAGTGATCACAAAAGCTCACCTTGAACTTAGTGCTTAGGTGAGCTAATAACAAAACCAAACATTTAGGATTAATTTTAAAATTTAATTTAGACACATTTTGACGCATCTGCTGTAGACAACTTTTGAAAATATTGTGACAGCTTTTCACAGTATTAAACCTACAATTATAGATTTTCCATAATATTGAGTAGACATTTTCAAGGCCGTCTGCTAATTTGTTGTTTTTGGGAAAGGGTTAACGATGCCAAATACATTGAGCTAGCTCATGTGATATGTTAGCACAAAGAAAGGTCAACATCAGGTCAATATGGTTGAGCAATACCTTGAGACGATGACGGGTAAAGATCCAACTCGTTACAGGCTTTTCGGAGTTTGACGTAATGTACATAGCCATCATCATCCGCGTATGTACTAAACACTTTATGAAGATTCCTGAGAAGAAAAAAATTGAAGATTGCAGATCTCTAGATAAGGGGCGTTTTGCATGTTCTAAAATATTTATTTGATCCTCTAACCCTATGTTGTCGGTACTCAAAAGAATTGTCTCTGTGAGACGACATTTTTGAGTACTCATAACATAGGGTTTGCTTTAATAATAAGAGAGCAATTGTGGGAAAAAGAGCTTAACCCTTTCCCTCATATAGACGCTTTCTGACGCCTCTGCAGCAGACGGCTTTTTGAAAACATAGTGACAATTTAAAAGAAGAAATTGCACAAAACAGGCAATTTCTCCTTTTGCCACAATGTTTTCCACTTTTTGTCATGGGCTGTTTATTAGTCTATGTGGAAAAGCAGCCAGTTGCTTGGGAAAGTATGTTGTGTGGTGTACTGGTGTGGGAAAACCAGGAAACGTATGAGTAGGTGAACTGGTCGCCGTGATATGACCGAAAAATTGTTGAAAACGGCGTTAACCCTTTCCCTCATATAGCTGCTTTCTGACGCCTCTGCAGCAGACAGCTTTTTGAAAAAAAAGTGACAAAAGAAGAAATTGCACAAAACGTGCAATTTCTCCTTTTGCCACAATGTTTTCCACTTTTTGTCATAGGTTATCCATTCAGTTATGGAGATTTTCTATGTTTTGACAAAATATGTTCAAAGTCGTCTGCTGCAGATTGTCGTATGAGGGAAAGGGTTAATACACCTCCTTATCTGGACCTCTGGTTACTAGTTGAAACCTAAATTTGTTTATCTGTCAAGTGAAAACCTGATATATATACATTAAACAACCTAAATTTGAATATAAATAATGTGATAAATCGTAGACATTATGTTATGATGAAACAGAGTCTGAGACTATGATTGATATTTAATTTTTTTTTTTTACTTTCACTGATAGACTAAACGTAACTATAACTCTCATAAACATTGGCATATAAATGTAAACTTTTCATGAATTCATTTGTAAAAAGAAATGATAGTGCTTCGTAAGCCTTGAAGGCTGGCTATTATATATTATTGAATTGTATTGTATTGTGTTGTATGTATAGGTTGCACTTTAAATAATAAAATATCTATCTTAAATAATAAAATATCTATCTATACAAAGCATTATATTTCCTCATGTACCTTTCCATTCACAGACTTATTTATGCCATTAATTGACTAATGACAAATGAAAAGAATAAACACTTCATATTAAAAATACATTTTTTTTATAATTGCAACAAGCATAAATTTGGACAGTCGACTGAAAAAAGCATTCATTGCTTTCAAACAGGGGGGAAATTAATTTCCTCCTTATTCAATTTAATCAAACGTAGAAAATTACATATCCCCCTACCCACATTTATAACATACTGCAGCAGATGACCTTTGAAAACATTCTTCTAAATAATTCGACTCTTTTAAGTTATACATGTAGATATTTTTCTTATTTGAACTAGATGTTGTACCCCTTTCCCTCATATAGACGCTTTCTGAAAACATAGTGACAAAAGAAGAAATTGCACAAAACGTGCAATTTCTCCTTTTGCAACAATGTTTTTCCACTTTAAGTCATAGGTAATCCATTCAATTATGGAGATATTCTTTTTTTTGACAAAATACGTTCAAAGTCGTTTGCTGCAGTATTGTCGTATGAGAGAAAGAGTTAATTCATAAGGTATATGATAATTAGATTTGGTACAAACCAGTCAAATTTGAAGAATTTGTATCAATCTTTGAAGAGCGACACACTGTCACAAGTAAGAACATTCTTGATAATTATCTTCAATTTGGGAACAGCAAAAGCATGCTTACCAACCCTCCAGATTCAATCATGAGTCTCACGATTTGAATGGGGGTTACCCCACCCACACGATCGTGAAGTAAAAACTCATGATTTTCAAAATTTTAAAAATAAAATCATGAACATTTCTACTGTTCAATTCATCGCACTGAAAATCTCCCCCTTCAAATCCCAATCTCCCACTTTGAGATCATGAAACTCCCCCTTGAGAATGAGAAAAGTTTGGTAAGCATGCAATAGAAACAAGGAAAATCTTTGTTAATGAAAGACTTAAAGAGTATCATAATTTTACCACAATCATGACAATGTTTTCTTTGGTCATCTGCTGTAGTAGTCCAGGTTTCTGTACCTGAATTCGATTTTTTATTTTGACTGTTCGCATCCTATTTACAATGCAATTATTATGTAATGGCAATATATTGAGACTACTGCTGTAAAGGCGTCAACATGTGTGTACATGTTGGAAAGTGTTAATCCGAGTTCTAATTAAGCCTAAAGGTGAGTTATGCATATTGATTCTAAAATCCTTTTTTGACCACCACTAGCTATGTTGTAGGTTCTTACAACATATGTTTAAATGAGTGCTAAGTATTACTAACAGAGATATAAATCTTGGAAGAAAGATAAATTTACTCATCTTTATCTAATTATCTGGTAAACCCATTCCCACATACAACCTTCTGTACCTCTGCAGCTAGACAACTTTGAAATCAGGCTGGACAAAATATGGTAAATTGCTCTTAATGAAGTGAATTTGCTCCATTTGCC
>JASEVX010001008.1:0-30258 GCA_031761405.1 Serripes groenlandicus
TTTCACAATTTCTCCCTTGTACCACAGATGTTTTCAAAGTAGTCTGCTGCTGTAGCCAGATGTAACCTGCATGTGGGAAAGGGTTCTATATCCATATCTATACTCTGACTTGTGTTGCTTGTAGGTGAGTTGGACCCTGAGAGGATGGGGTCGGGTATACAATACGGGGATGCTTCCGTACGGAGACAACAGAAAATACCATCATCACCCCAGCGACCGGAGTGCTCCTGCTAGCTTTCTATCATCTTGTTAGCTTGATTGATTGTATGAAAAAAAAAGTTGGTATTTCAAATTAGATCATTATATTTGATGTTATACCCTTGCTTATCCCTTTTTTTTGGTACCAGACATCATTTTGATGGCTTTTTCTGTAGATGACTTTAAAAAACATTTTGGAAAATGTTAATTATAGGCAGTTTTTGTGGGTTTTTTTTTCCAAATATCTTCCAACTCTACGTCAAAATTGTATTGCCAGTTTTCCTATGTTTAATCTATGTCCTTAGAAGTAATCAAAGCAGTGGAGGACAGTGGTGCAGAGGTAGAGCATCGGCCTCTCGTATCAAAGGTCCCTGGTTTGAGTCCTGTGATGAGCGCGTCCTGACATTGGGATTTTTCCACACAAACGGCGCGAGTACTGGTTAAGTCTCCAGGAAGCAGACATCGAGCGTGATTAATATAAGCTGAAAGCTTGCTTCGCAATTGATGTAAAATAAATAATGTTTAAATTAAGTTATCAAAGCAACAGCCTCTGAATATGAAATTCCAGGGTAGACATTTGAATCACCATGTCAGTTTAATGGTTGGTCTACAAACAAAATATGTGAGCCAAACTAGGCAATTTGGGTTTCTGTTTTTGGCATGACCAATAGCTGGATGTAGAGACAAATCAATGGTGCTACACTACATAGCCTGGTATCGGACATACCAAAGTAAATTAACATGTCTGACATGATCCGACGGTGGCGACTAGATTGATCACCTCCCCCTTATACATCGCTATCACATAATTATATAGTAAATTAACCCTTTCCCTCATACGACAATTCTGCAGCAGACTACTTTGAACATATTTTGTCAAAAAATAGAAAATCTCTATAATTGAATGGATAACCTATGACTAAAAGTAGAAAACATTGTGGCAAAAGTCTTTTGTCACTATGTTTTCAAAAAGCCGTCTGCTGCAGAGGCGTCAGAAAGTGTCTATATGAGGGAAAGGGTTAATAGATTACAATTGATATTCGTAAACTCTACAGCGGATCAATACAACTTGATGTTTGGAATCAATACATGCCTGATGAAGCAAAACTTCTCTCGGAGTTTGAAAGGTCATGGTCTGGTGCGCGAAAAGGTGGTCCCTACAGTCCTTTGCTTGCAACACAATGTCCAAAGGGCGCCACTATTATTGGCGTATGCCTGACCCTATAATGTAATGGTAGACTATACACTTCTGATTTTCGTCATAAGTAACATCTTGGGTATATTTACTACACTAAATTAGATTGTGAAGACTCTGGCAAGACAATATGTCTGGACAGGCTAGCCTGAGTCTTCACTGTTTGCATATGTAACAAGACCAATTATTGCCAGACAGGACTTAAATGTTTTGTGGTACAAGACATGTTTTTGCAGCATTATGAATCCGGGCATTGCAAAATAATCCCTTATTAAAATGAAACCAATTTTGTTTATTATCCAATCAGATTGTTGAGGGTATTTGCAGCTTTAGTATTATTTTGTTGCTTTCCTGTTTTTTCCCTGATTTCGTTTCTACTTTATCATATTCACAAAAACAAGCAATTGTTACAGACAAAAGTTCTAACCCTTTCCCTCATATAGATGCTTTCTGACGCCTCAGCAGCAGACGGCTTTTTGAAAACATAGTGACAAAAGAAGAAAAATTGCTCAAATTCAATTAAAGAGATTTTCTATTTTTTTCACAAAATATGTTCAATGTCATCTGCTGCTGATGTGTTGTATGTTGGAAAGGGTTAAATCGTCACTCATTAATGAGTTGATCATTTAAATGTGATGATTAAAATCATATACATATATAGTTGTGTATATTTTATTTTCACTGAAACTCAAATTATATATTATGTATAGTCTTTCTAAATATACAGATATGGTGTTTTATTAGCACAAATCCGAAGTATGTACCATATATAAGATTATCTCTTTACCCTTCCCCACTCCAGAATTGCAGACAAATTTTGCAAAAAATTGTGGCAAAATGAGAAATTACACATGATAAAATTGTCTGCTGGTAGTTATAGGAATCGATTAAATTATAGGTTTCATGATTTTACCTGACTATTCATTGAATGTTTTCATGGAGAGTTGATTTTGAATGTTTTTTATAATTTTGCTAATTTTTAGCTCTACTGGCCAAAGGCCAGAAGGGCTTATGTCGTGGCGATTTTTCCGTCGTCCGTGCGTCCGTCCGTCCGTAAACAATTTCTTGTTAACACTATACAGTCTTCACTTTTGATTGTATCTCAACCAAAACTTATACAGTAGTTAGATATCCATGAGAGCTCGGGTCCTTTCGAAAACCAGCCAGATCCGCCCATGCATGACTGGATTATGGCCCTTGAAATGGTCAAAATTGCTATAAAAGAGCTTGTTAACACGATACAGTCTTCACTTTTGATTGTATCTCAACCAAACTGATACAGTAGTTAGATATCCATGAGAGCTCAGTTCCTTTCGAAAACCAGCCAGATCTGCCCATGCATGACTGGATTATGGCCCTTGAAATGGTCAAAATTGCTATAAAAGAGCTTGTTTACACGATACAGTCTTCACTTTTGATTGTATCTCAACCAAACTTATACAGTAGTTAGATATCCATGAGAGCTCAGTTCCTTTCGAAAACCAGCCAGATCTGCCCATGCATGACTGGATTATGGCCCTTGAAATGGTCAAAATTGCTATAAAAGAGCTTGTTAACACGATACAGTCTTCACTTTTGATTGTATCTCAACCAAACTTATACAGTAGTTAGATATCCATGAGAGCTCGGGTCCTTTTGAAAACCAGCCAGATCCGCCAAGACTGGATTATGGCCCATGAAATTGTAAAAATTGCTATAATACAGCTTGTGAACACAAAAGAGCCTCCATTTACTATCTGATCTTCACCATACATACATGCTCTGGATTGAAAATGACCAAAGAACCATACCAGTAGAGCATAGGCCCTCATGGGCCTCTTGTTATAGGCAGTTGAGCTTAAACCTTTTCCCACATACAACTTATCTGCAGTAGACAACTTAGAGAACATTTTGACCAAAATATGAAAATCTCTATAAATGAAAGTATAAATAAGCCTTTCCACGAGAAAAGCAACATTGTGGACTCAGCGTAAAGTATCGACTCGGATCAGCCTAAGCATGCCGCTCAGGCTAACCCGAACAGACACTTTTCGGCTCCTGTGGATTTTCTGTTTCAGGAATCGTTACTCTATACCTTTATCCCCCTGAGATGGAATGTGTTGGCCTGGATTACCCTGCGCAGGCTGATCTGGGTCGATACATTAAGCATAGTTCATAATGTTGGTTTTCTTTCTCATAGAACTACTCATATATTGTATAAAAGTTGAAAACATTATAGCAAAAGGAGAATTTGCTTATTATCTAACATACAGACATCAATTTGTATCTGCATGTGGGAAAGGGTTAATCTGTAACAGTTGCTGCTAATATTCAGTTTCATCACATAACATAACATCACATCACATAACATCACATCACATAACGTTTATTGGCCATATAAATTCGTTTCCTTAACCCTTTCCCTCATATAGACACTTTCTGACGCCTCTGCAGCAGACGGCTTTTTGAAAACATGATGACGAAAGAAGAAATTGTGCAAAACAAATTTCTTTCCTGTATGTTTTCAAAGTCATCTGCAGCAGAATTGGTTGTATGCCGGAAAGGTTTAAAAAAATGAGCAGCGCTCTGTGAAAACCAACTGCAAGACATTTGCGCCCATTCATTGTCCACTGGATGATCTGGTCTTTCACTGTTTGCAAATAAGGCATATAAGGTTTCAAAAAGCTTCTGTAAAGCTGCAGACGACTTTGAAAACATCTGTTTGGATCTTTTATCATGGAAGCACAAGTCATGCAGGTCTTGCAGACGACTTTGAAAACATCTGTTTAAATCTTTTAGCATGTATAAGCACATGCATGTCTTGCAGACGACTTTCAAAACATCTGTTTAGATCTTTTTGCTTGCAGACAACTTTGAAAACATCTGTTTGGATCTTTTAGCATGGAAGTACATGCAGGTCTTGCAGACAACTTTGAAAACATCTGTTTGGATCTTTTAGCATGGAAGCAGTGCAGATCTTGCAGACGACTTTGAAAACATCTGTTTAGATCTTTTAGCATGTATAAGTTACATGCAGGTCTTGCAGACGACTTTGAAATGATCTGTTTAGATCTTTTAGCATTGAAGCACATGCAGGTCATGCAGACGACTTTGAAAATATGGAGAAATTGCTCATTTCTAAAAAAAAATTACTTTGCTGCAATGATTCCAAAAGTCGTCTGCTGCACAGGCGTCAACAAGTGTCTTCAGGTGGGAAAGGTTAAAGATGGTTTTTACAAAACACCCCTCAAACATTACATTTTTTCCAAGAAAAACATGATACATGTATAGCATATAATGCAAATTTTCAGGCAAGGTTTTATCCAAAGTCTGTATTATGAGGTAAAAGGGTTGTTACATATCATTCCAACTACATGTATCTTTTATAAAAAAAAAGGGTCATTATATTTGTACATATGCCATGGAATTTCGAAAATCACAAAAGAAAAAGGGGCTATTGCTTCTAGTATTATGCAATTTCTCCTTTTATCACAATCTCTTTTGTATATGCTCCTTCGGCTGAAAGCCAGTCAAGCTTCTGGCATGGTGCATTGTGTGTCATGTACAAACTGGCCAATTGTGATGAAACTTCATGGTAGCAAATATCCTCTCAATGGCCTTTCGATTAATATTTCAATTGTTTTAGATCCAAACATGATTCTGGTATTCATGGCAACCAAAAGATATTTTTTTAAACATGGGTCACACTGTTTTGCCTTATACAGCTACAGTGAATTTTTTGAAAATAATTGTCTTTTTAGATCACCTGAGCCAAAGGCTCAAGGTGAGCTATTCTGATCACTTTTTGTCCGGCGTCCGTCCGGCGTTAACTTTTAGCTTTAAACATCATCTCCTCCCAAACTCCAAGGACAATTTCTGTGAAACATCACAGGACTGTTCCTCTGGTTGACCTCTTTCAAAGTTGTTCAAAGATTTAAATTCCATTGAGAACTTTGGTTGCTGCGGCATCAGAAAGGGGGCAAAAGGTCCAAACTTTAAAAATCTTCTCCTCCGAATCTGCCTGTCAGATTCAAATATAATTTGGTATAAATGTTCATTGGGTGACCCTCTATAACAATTGTTCAAGCCATACTGATTGGTCGAAAAACATGGCAGTCAGGCGGCATCAAAAAAGGGGCAAAATGACAAAATTTGAAAATTCCATTTTTATGCAAATGCTTGTCTGATTTTAAGAAAATATAATATGAATCTTACTGTAATGATCCTCTATTTAATTTTTTAAGCCGTTTTGATTGGTTACACAATCATAGCAACCAGGCGTCATCACAAAAGGGGTAAATTGAACTTTTAGCTACAAATGACAACCATCTCCTACCATTCCAATAGACCAATTACCACAAAACATCACAAGAATGTTCCTTTGGTGGTCCTCTTTCAAAATTGTTCAAAGATTTAAATTCCATTGAGAACTTTGGTTGCTGCGGCATCAGAAAGTGAGAAAAATACCCACATTTTAAAATCCTTTTCCTACATAATCTACTTGTGCGATTGCAAGATAATTTGGTAGAAATGTTTCTTAAGCGACCCTCTAAATAAACTGTTGAAGCCATATTGATTTTGTTGAAAAACAGGGCAGCAAGGCGGCATCAGGAAAGGTGCAAAATGACAAAAACTTTATAATTCCATTCTTATTAAAGTTCTTGTTAGATTTCAAGATATAAATGGCCTTTACTGATAAGCTGTTTCTTGAGAAGTGTCCACTCCTTTCAGTTTCATTTGCACTCCCTGATAAAATTTTCCAGATATTTGCAGTTAAATATTTGCTACTAATTTACTATCAATTAGGTGATCGATTTAGGGCCATCTTGGCCCTCTTGTTAGAGTAAGTGGCTGATTTTCATTTTTTTTGGTAGAAAAGTGTTTTGGGCAACCCTCTATTAAACTACTTCAAGCCATGTAAATTAGTAAAAAAAACTTGGCTGCCAGGTAGGCTGGGCTATATTGTCTTTTATGGCTTTAGTGAATCTTCTCCTCAAAAAGTGTTTGTAGAATATTTTAGAAAGGTTCCTTGGATGACCCTCTCCCAGATTCCTTCAAGCTATGTTCATTGGTCCTTCAAGCTGTGACTCGGGAAGGGGGATACATTTAGTCCTTTGAAAAGTTTTCAAACCAGCAGATGACTTTGAAACATGTAGGCAAAGATATGAAAATCTTTCTTAACCCTTTCCCTCATACAACAATTCTGCAGCAGACGACTTTGAACATATTTTGACAAAAAATAGAAAATCTCTATAATTGAATGGATAACCTTTGACTAAAAGTGGAAAACATTGTGGCAAAAGGAGAAATTGCTCGATTTGAGCAATTTCTTCTTTTGTTACTATGTTTTCAAAAAGCCGTCTGCTGCAGAGGCATCAGAAAGCGTCTATATGAGGGAAAAGGTTAAATATTATTTCTTCTTTTCTCACAACTTTTTCAAAAATCATTTGCTGCAGATCTTTCATAATGCCTATGCATGTGGGAAAGTTTTATTCAAATTTGCTGGATAATAAAGTATTCTCTCTGTGAATTTTTAATTTTTTGTTATTTTAGGAGATTTAGACCCCGAGAGGATGGGATCTGGCATACAGTATGGGGATGCGTCCCTTCGACGACTACAGAAACAACAAGAAGGACATAAACCAGACTGTAGATGCTAGCGGTACTCAAATGCCACCTAGTGGTCATTTCAGTGTGTATGTTGTTGTGAGATTTCTCTATTCGTTAAAAAACTGTGTCAATATAACTGATATATTAATGAATGGAATGTGTGAATGGTAAGAATATGTGTAGCTTTTTAAAAAAAAAAAAAAAGCATTAATAGAATCCTGAAGGATTACACTGTGTTTATGTGTGTATGATCCTTTTTCAACATATTGACACAAATTGAAGTTTCTGCAGCAGACGACTTTTTAAAACATTGTTGCAAACATTTTTTTTTTTTGTTCCCCCATATACAGACGTATCTTGACGCATCTGCAGCAGACATTGTTTTAAACACTGTGGCTAAAGGAGAAATTGTCCATCATGATTAATTCTTTCCTTTTAATATTTGCCACACTGTTTCCAACTCTATTCAACTTACGACGTTTGACAAAAGTCAATGCGACATGCGTCATTCGTCTTCCACCAATGGGCTAAGTCTATGTGGAAAAGCAGCAAGTTGTTTGGGAAGATTGGTGTGTGGAGTACTGGTGTTTGAAAACCAGGAAACACATGAGTAGGTGAACTGGCCGCCGTGATATGACTGAGAAAATGTTAAAAACGACGTTTAACCCCAATCAATCAATCAACTATTCAACTTTACTTTTGCTTTAAACAAATTGTTCATATATATTTGCCTACGTATTTTCAAAGTCATCTGCTGCAGATTTGCTGTATTTGGGAAAGGTTTAAATCAATCATTTGACAATAAAATATATAAGTTGTCTCCTTGGAAAACACATGAGAAAGAAAGAAAGAATATTTTGAAATATGCTTTTGATACGTAGTTACGAACACTGTAGAAAAAGGAAAAATTGTCCATGTTGTAGATACTGCTTCATACTTAAGCCTTTCTCACATACAATAAATCTGCATCAAATGACTTTGAAATTATCTTGAAAAAATCTCTATATATATACAGGTTTAGTTTAAGAATAGAGTTGAAAAAGTTTTGGAAAAAAATGTCTCTGCAAAAGGTTTCTGTATATATGGTAAGGGGTTAAATATACTAAATATATCCAATTTTCAAAATGTCATTTTTCTTCAGATATTTTTCAAAGTAGATGTCCATACTCAGACTGTGGAAGTACAGCCCTATTCTTCATGTTTGGTTGCTTGTAGCCAAGATAGTGATGTATAAGCTAACTCTTCCACACTGTTTGACACATCGGCAACAGACAAATTATGAAAACATTGTGACAAAAGGAGAAATTGCTCAAAACAAGCAATTACTCCATTTTCAACAATGTTTTTTCAACACTATTCAATAAATATATTTTTATTTATAGCTATTTTCCATATTTTTGATTAGATATTTCCAAAGTCGTATGCTGTAGGGTTTTTTGTAAGGTGGAAAAGGTTGAATGAAAGAGAGAATGGATGAATAAAGGTCGTATATAATTTTCTGTGATATCAATCCTAGTTCTATGATATTATACAATGCATTTCTCCACAAATGGTTTTTCCCCCCCACCTATTACTTGAGTTAACCCTTTCCCTCAAAAGACAATTCTGCAGCAGACGACTTTGAACATATTTTGTTAAAATATAGAAAATCTGTATAATTGAATGGATAACCTATGACGAAAAGTGGTAAACATTGTCTCAAAAGGAGAAATTGCTCGTTTTGAGCAATTTCTTCTTTTGTCACTATTTTATCAAAAAGCCGTCTGCTGCAGATGCGTCAGAAAGCATCTATTTGAGGGAAAGGGTTAACATCATACACATCCAAGATCAGGGATACATCCGACCTCGTGTAATTTTAGCTCACCTGAGCACGATGTGCTCAAGGTGAGTTATTGTGATCGCTCTTTGTCCATCGTGCGTTGTCTGTCAACATCTCCTCTGTAACCAGTGGGTCAATAATCAATTGCGATGATAATTCAAAGAAAGCATCCAGAATTCCTTCAACAATTTTTGAATCATGCAGAATTCTGGTTTCCATGGCAACCAAGAGAAAGTAACCTTAATAAAACATTCTCCTACCAAAGCTGTTGGCCGATTTTCAAATAATGTTTAGGAAATGCTCATTGGGTGATCCTTTATCAGATTCAAAGCCATGTTGAAAGGTCAAAAAACGTGGCTGCCAGGGAGGCTGGGCTGTCCTGCTGTATATGGTTATAGTGAAAAGTTTAAAATTCTTCTTCTCCAAAAGTATTTGGCTGACCTCAAAATCATTTTGTAGAAATGTTTCTTGGGTGACCCTCTATCAGATTCCTGCTAGCCATACTGATTAGTTGAAAATTATGACCGCCAGGGCGTGGGGCTGTTTTATTGTTATAGTAAAAATCTTCTCTGAAATTATCTTGCCAATTTCCAAATAATTTTTGAGAAATGTTTCTTGAGTGACTTTTTGATTTGGTAAAGCCATGTTCATTGGTCGAAAAACATGGCGTTGGGACAGTCTTGCTTTATTTGGCTGTAGTGAAAAACATGGCTGTCAGGGGCAGGGCAGTTCTGTCTTTTATGGCTATAGCGAAATCTTTAAAAATCTTCTCCGCCGAAAGTGTCTTGCCAATTTCCATATAATTTTGTAGAAATGTTTCTTGTATTATCCAAAACGTGATTACTTGAAGCAATGTTGATTGTTTTAGAAAAAAAAGAGATATTGTGGTTGACATGACAAATCACATTGTATTTCTCAGGTGAGCGATCCAGGATCATCATGGCCCTCATGGCCCTCTTGTTTATTGATTTTTTTTTAATTTTCCCTTTCATTGAACTTCTTATAACATTGTGTCAAAAGGAAAAGTGAACAATTTCTCCTATTGCCACAATGTTTTCTTTCTTATATTTCAGTAATCATACCTTCATGTATAGACGTTTTCCAGGTTTTTGCTTTGATGTTTTCAAAGTCGTCTGCTGCAGATTTGCTGTATGTTAGAAATGAATTAGAATTTTTTGAATGAATAGTTGGCAAGCAAGTAAGACCCTGATCAGACTGTATAGCTTCACAGGCTAATCTGAGTCCTCCCTATGTATCACAATGTACAGAAGGTCATTTTCCTCAGACTCAGACTGCAATTTACAAAAAACAGTGTGTTAAAGAGATTTATTCAAATGTTAAAATAATTTGATGTAAGACAATTTACTTGGTATGGGTGCTTATGTGATGTACGAGAGATGAAATGTTTTAGATGCATGAAACTATGATTAGACATGTACATCATGTATATATATATGATTTTGTGAACATTCCATATCATCTTGTTTCATCATTAGTAAAAATGTAGGATAGGGGTGTATTTTGTATCCTTAAAATCAACTGTTGGCGCTCAAACACTACATTTTGGGTATTCAAAAGAACCATCAGATTCAGATCATTCTTTTGAGTTTTGAGTACCGATAACATTCAGTGTGTGTATACCACGTGACTTTGACGTCACAAATGCTACGGTGGATAGAAATATTTTACTTCGGTTTAGAAGTAAAAACAAAGGTAACTGTTTTATATTCTTCATCATTTGTAATGAAACATGGCGCAGTCTACGCCGCTTACATGTAGAGCCCTATCTCCGGGTTGCAACGGAGATTGATTAGTGGTTTAGTTTCTTCAAACACTTCGATGAACCTTTTTCTCAAAATGTATTAATATCGCCGACAGCCGGAGTGTTATCAAAACTGGATTTTGAGAGCAGGTTTTTCGAGAAGTTTTTGAAAAAACTAGACCACCAATCGAACTCCTGTAAAAAACGGAGACAGGACATTGTAAGCGGCGTAGACTGCGCCATGTTTCATTAAAAAGGGTTAAGAAATAAAAAAGTTACCATTGTTTTTATATTCTTATCAAGAGCAATTATTGCTCTCTGACCATGCAAATATGACGTCAAACGTCACGTGGTATACACACACTGACATTGGGTTTCGTAGGATAATAAGTGAGATATTGTCAGAAGAGGACCAGGTTATTAGTCATTGTCACGGTCTCTGATAAAACAGTGTTTGTATCATGTCTATACACATGTAATAACCTTTTGTAGAGATGTTTATATTTTGTTTTCATGCTTCATATTGTGCCCTGTCCATGGGAAAAAGGTACAAGTTGGCATTTCTTAACAGTATAGGTTCAGATCAGGTTATCTACCTGTTTGGAACTTATCAGAATCTACACAAGTTGACAGAACCCTTCTAACAAACTTGGGTACATATTTTTTATACCCCCACGGCCTTCAAAGAAGAGGGGGTATATAGGAGTCACTGTGTCGGTTTGTCGGTCGGCCTGAAGCCATATTTTGTCCGGCCTATTTCTTACAAACCACTGGGTGGAATTCAATAAAAATTTACATGAAGCTTCTTTACCAAGAGGAGATGTGCATACCCTAAAGGGGTTACAAGTGCATGTTATTTTACAGCCCTTTTACTTATTAAGTTATGGTGTAGGTCAAGGTGCTGTTTAGGGGGTATTTATCATCTTCAGTGATAGTTCTAGTTTGAACAGTTTAGATTTTGATTAAGCTATGCAGGCTATGTACAGGCTGTTCTGAAGCTGCACAGTTTACACAAGCCATGTTGTACCTTTACATATGGACAGGCTCTTGTAGTGTCAATCTTTCCCATGTAATATACATGTATAACTTTTGACTTGTCATTGCTATTTTTCTTTTTACCCTTTCCCACATGCGACTCGACGAGTTTGAAAACATACCAGATTTTTTTTTTGGAAACTCCCTTTAAATGAAAGTACAATAATTGAATAGAGTTGAAAACATGGTGACAAAAGCAGAAATTGCTTGTTTTGAGCAATTTCTTCTTTTGTTACCATGTTTTCAAAAAGCTGTCTGCTGCAGAGGAATCAGAAAGCTTTTATATGCATGAAAGGGTTACCCCTTTCCAACATACAGATGCTTTCTAACGCCTCTGCAGCAGATGACATTTGAAAAACCTTGTGACAAAAGAAGAAATTACTGATTTTTTCTAACTCTATTTAATGATAAGCCTTATTTAGAGAGATTTTCCATGTTTTTGTATAAATGTTTTCAATGTTGTCTGCTGCAGATCTGTTGTGTGTTGGAAAGGGTTAACCTTTTTATCCATAGAGCACATATTGACATAACTGCAGAAAACCTCTTTTGAAAATATGTATATATATGTGTAGTCTGGAGTACCTTCCCCTTATTACTGCTTAACCCTTTCCCTCATACGACAATTCTGCAGCAGACGGCTTTGAACGTATTTTGCCAAAAAATAGAAAATCTCCATAATTAAATGGATAACCTATGACAAAAAGTGGAAAACATTGTGGCAAAAGGAGAAATTGCACGTTTTGTGCAATTTCTTCTTTCGTCACTATGTTTTCAAAAAGCAATCTGCTGCAGAGGCATCAGAAAGCGTCTATATGAGGGAAAGGGTTAAAGGACTATCATTTAAAGTCAGGAACCAGATATGCTCGCCAAATGGCACTATTGCCGAGTGCAAGGGTAAACAACGTCAACAAAAAACATTAGGAACCAGACAAGTATATGTGTAGCCTGGCTGTAAGGCAAAGTGGCACTTATGGATCTCATGTTCGTCGTCTGTCTGTCATGCTTTGAATTTCATTATAGTTTGCTTCCTTATTTGCAGACGACAAATAGGTTTCTTTATCCCTTTCTCACATGCAGATAATATTTTCTCAATTTTTGTCATTGCAATTTTGCAATGTCATCTGCTGCGGATTTGCTGTAAGTGGGAAAGGGTTAAACCTATGTTGTCAAGGTATGGAAGCGAGGAAAGAAAAGTATGGATAGAAGAAGATGTTATTTCAATGCAGAGATGAACATTTTTTAACCCTTTCCAGTTAGAACAATTCTGCTATAGACAACTTTGAAAAGTTCTTGGCAAAAAAATGGAAAATCATTTCAACTGAAAATATAATAACTCAAAGGAGTTGAGCAATTTCTCATGAATCAGACACATTTAAATGAAACTGCAGCAAACAACTTTTGATAATATTTTGGCAAAAGGAGAATTTGCTCATGAGGAGCAATTTGGACTTTTGCCATGTTTCGACTCTATTCCATACATATTTGATCATTTTAAGAGATTGTCTATATTTTCTTCTGGATGTTTTTGAAACAATTCTGTTGCAGAATTGTTTTTTGTGGAAAAGGGTTGAAGATTCCTATTACAAACTAAGAAATATTTTGGATGGGTTTGGCAACATTGAATGCAATTTTGTACATATTTATGGCAATCATATTTACATATCGCTTAAAATGTCCTGTATATGTTATACGTTATGCCCTTTGCATCAATGTACTTGTATATTTAACTCTTTTCGGCGTGCTCTCTGACGCCTCTGCAGCAGACGGCTTTTCAAAACATTGTGACATAAGGAGAAATTACTCAAAACAAGCAATTTCACCTTTTGCCACAACGTTTTCATCTTTTTTCAGTAGGTTTAATACTATCATTTATAGAGATTATCCATTTGTTTGGCCTAGATGTTTTCAAAGTCGTCTGCTGCAGAATTGTTGTATGTGAAAGGGTTCAACTTGTTATGCACCAATTGCTTATTCAAGGCTCTGCAGTAAACAACTTTGAAAATAAGAAAAATAGTATAATTATTGAATAAAGTTGAAAACATGGTGGTGAAAGGAGAAGTTGCATCCAATAGGTCGACATGAGGAAACGGTTAAAACATATGAAATAAATCATGATGAAATAATCTGTTAACCCTTTCGCTCATATAGACGCTTTCTGACGCCTCTGCAGCAGACGGCTTTTTGAAAACATAGTAACAAAAGAAGAAATTGCACAAAACGTGCAATTTCTCCTTTTGTCACAATGTTTTCCACTTTTAGTCATAGGTTATCCAATCAATTATAGAGATTTTCCTTTATTTGACAAAATATGTTCAAAGTCGTCTGCTGCAGAATTGTCGTATGAGGGAAAGGGTTAACTTTTAAATTTTAATTATTTTACCGGATAATGTTTGTTTTCAGAGTTGTCTCCTTTGAAAACATCTCAGGAAAAAACCATTTCAAAATCTGACTATTTTGCGTTACAATTTTGATACAGAGTGAAATTACTTGTTTGAACGATACACCCTTTTTTCCACAAAGTTTTCAAAAGTCATCTACTTCATCAGGCATCAGAAGTGGTCTGTATGAAGGAAAGTGTTAACACTTTCCCTAATATAGAGGCTTTTTAACAACCTCTGTAGCAGACGTCTTTTGGAAAACATAATGACAAAAGAAGAAATAGCTCAAAACAAGCAATTTCTCCTTTTGACAAAATGTTTTCCACTTTCAGTCATAGGTTATCCATTCAATAATAGAAATTTTCTCTTTTTTGACAAAATATGTTCAAAGTATAAATATGTCTGCTGCAGAATTGTTGTATGAGGGAAAGGGTTAACTAGGGTTAACTAGGGTTGAATGTTCAATTTATTTTCTCTGCAGCATTGAAGCAGGGTGTTGTAATATAAATGTAAGCTGAGCCCCGGTAGCTCAGTCGGTAGCAATGCGGGCTGTCAATCCAGGGGTTGTGAGTTTGAATCCCAGCTCGGCCAACATTCTTTCCGACGTTTGACAAAAGTCACTGTGACCTGCGTCATCCGTCTTTCACCAATGGGCTGTTTAACAGTCTATGTGGAAAAGCAGCCAGTTGCTTGGAAAGTATGTTGTGTGGTGTACTGGTGTGGGAAAACCAGGAAACGCATGAGTAGGTGAACTGGTCGCCGTGATATGACTGTAAAATTGTTGGAAACGGCGCTAAACCCCAATCAATCAATATAAATGTAAACCTGTCAGATATGCAGACACACTATGATGCATCTGTAGCAGACACATTTTTGAAAACATGGTGGCGCATGGGAAAAATTACTCATTATGAGCAATGTCTCCTTTTGCCACAGTGTTATTATCTCTTCAATAATGATTCATTTAGGTTTTTTCCAAACTTGTGCATGTATGTTTTCAAACTATTCTGCCAGCTGGTGAGAAAATGTTAAAAGAAAGGTATAACAGTGCTGTGGCTATACATTGCATACATCCATGTAAATACGATTATATCCATTTAGACATCATTATAGTAAGTTCGCCCAATATTTATTTTTTACTTCAGTTTCAAATTATAGCAGCGCATTTATGATGGGTGATGGGGGAAACTTTAAATAAGATAAAAAGCAATACACAATTAAAAAAAAAAAAACCAGCATTAATATGATCAACAGGTCAAATTAATTTGTTCAACCCTTTCCCTCATATAGACGCTTTCTGAAGCCCTCTGCAGCAGACAGCTTTTTGAAAACATAGTGACAAAAGAAGAAATTGCTCAAAACAAGCAATTTCTCCTTTTGCCACAATGTTTTCCTATTTTAGTCATAGGTTATCCATTCAATTATAGAGATTTTCTATTTTTTGACAAAATATGTTCAAAGACGTCTGCTGCAGAATTGTCGTATGAGGGAAAGGGTTAAACCTTGTGGGATGAGAAGCTGCAGACATAAACATGTCGAGGGCTTGGCGTGAAACGGTTGTAACTTAAATTGGTATTTTTTTACCAAGGTTAATCACCTAGCCATAAAGTCTTTATAAGCGTTAAATCATTTTACTTGGTAAACAATGGAAATTTAGGTCGAAACGAGCAATGGCACCTAAATTTGCATTGTTTACAAAGGGGTCAAAATTGCCCCTAAACCAGGGTTTTCAAAATAGGTTTTTAGTTACAACCGTTTCACGCCAAGCCCTCGATATATGCTTAACCCTTTCCCACATACAACAGGTTCGCAGCAAACAACTTTGAACATCTCCATAAAATACGTAATTATCTATATCTACAAAGTATATCAATCATCATTTTCAAATAAGAGTTATAAACATTGTGGCAAAAGAAGAAATTGCTTTATATATCATGAGCAATTTTCCTTTTGCAACATTATTTTCAAATGTCGTCTGCTGTAGAGAGTCAAAATGTGTCTGTATGTGGGAAAGGGTTTATGATTGCAACTAAGAGTTTTTAAACTCATGTGTGTTATCTGGGACAACTAATACGTATTAGTCATCCCAGGTGTTGCGTATGACTTTAAATGCTAAACAATATGATACAGTTTGGGCATCATTTTGTATGAACTTCACTTAGAAGTGGATTTGTTAGATTGACACAACAAATCTACTGAAGACAACTTTGAATACAATTTGGGGAAAAGTATGGAAAATTTGTATGTATGCAAGAATGATTATTGATAAGAGTTTAAAGCATTGTGGCAAAAGAAAAAATTTCTCATGAGCAATTTATCCGTTTACAACAATGTTTTCCAAAAGTTGTCTGCTACAGATTTTATCGAAAGTGGTTAAGATTAATTGATTTTTATACAATATTAAAAAGTGGAAGTATAGTTTGCTACATGTACATAATTGATGACATTATGGGAAAAGGAGAAGTTGCTTGTTTTGAGTAATTTCTCCTATTTCGACAAAATGTCAACATGTCGTCTGCTTTTAATTTGTGAATTCATCTTGAATATAATTAAATGGTTGTTTTTATTCAGTCAGCCATAGTTGTTATAGTCTATATATAATGGCAATGATCAACTCTAAGAATTAACCCTTTCCCTCATATAGACGCTTTCTGACGCCTCTGCAGCAGACAGCTTTTTTAAAAAACATAGTGACAAAAGCAGAAATTGCACAAAACGTGCAATTTCTCCTTTTGCCACAATGTTTTCCACTTTTTGTCATAGGTTATCCATTAAATTATGGAGATTTTCTATGTTTTGACAAAATACATTCAAAGTCGTCTACTGCAGAATTGTCGTATGAGGGAAAGTGTTAAACTTTCAGGGTCATTACTCCTTTTGCAGTATTGTTTTTCGAATGACCTTTTTGGTTCAGAGACTTCAGAAGTTACCTGTATCAAGTGAAAGGGAAACATACTATGAACCCATGGCTTTAACCCTTTCCCTCATTCGACAATTCAGCAGCAGACAACTTTAAACATATGTTTCAAAAAATAGAAAATCTCCTATGTTTCAAAGTGGAAAACATTGTAGCAAAAGGAGAAATTACTCGTTTTGAGCAATTTCTTCTTTTGTCACTATGTCTTCAAAAAGCGTTCTGCTGCTGATGCGTCAGAAAGCGTCTATATGAGGGAAAGGGTTAACCCTTCCTCACATAGAGACGCTTTTTGATGCCTCTGCAGAAGGCTCTTGAAAACATTGTGGCAAAAGAAGAAATTGAACAAGTTCTCCTTTTTCCACAATGTTTTCAATTTTACACAATAATTACATTTTCAATTATAGAAGTTTTGCATTTCTGTATGCAGATGTTTCTCCAAGTCGTCTACTGCAGATTCATTCTGTGTGGGAAAGAGGTATACAGTTGTAACTGATTACCTGCTGTAATATGGTTAGAGTTGTCTGCTTTCGAAACTTGTTGGAAAAGGAGAGATACTCGTTTACCGTAATATCTGCTGCATAAGGCTTCAGAAGCCAGTCCTGTTTATGAGACTGAATTTAATTGTTGTTTTGTAGACATGTTGCCAAAATGGAAAAAATTCTTTGTTAATATTTAAAAAAAACTTTTTTGTTTTGTTTTCGGTTTTATTTTAATTATTCATTGCATATTTTGCTGTAAATATTGGTACATGTATTTCTGTACACAAGACTTATGAATAAATAAAGAATTGTTGAGGAAATGAGTGTTCTTTTAACCTAAATTAATTTACAAAAAACAACCAGGGATGTTCAAAATGTTTTGAGATTGGCTTCCAGAAGTTGTTGCTGATATATACTGACAATATCAATTTTTGAAAATATTAAAAAAATAAAATATGTAAATTCAAAAGTCGCTGATTGTAGGCATGAAAACAGACTTATATAACCCTTTCGGTGAGGAATTTTTAAAATGGACTTGTCTAGCTTTGGATTTGAAATAGTCCATAGCCAGTGGAATATCAAGATAAAAATGCAGAGTTTAACAGCCAACAGTATAGAGCCTGATCAGACAGCGTAGATGACCTGGCTCTATACTGTTGAGAAAGGGTTTACAAAAACGGTTCCAGTAGTCAAAGGGTTTAAGAAGAGAGAATCCAGGATAAAAGATATGCCCAAAACTTTTTCAGACTCAAAGATATGCCCAAACTTTTTCAGACTAAAAGATATGCCCAAAACTTTTTCAGACTCAAAGATATGCCCAAACTTTTTCAGACTCAAAGATATGCCCAAACTTTTTCAGACTAAAAGATATGCCCAAAACTTTTTCAGACTCAAAGATATGCCCAAACTTTTTCAGACTCAAAGATATGCCCAAACTTTTTCAGACTAAAAGATATGCCCAAAACTTTTTCAGACTCAAAGATATGCCCAAACTTTTTCAGACTCAAAGATATGCCCAAACTTTTTCAGACTAAAAGATATGCCCAAAACTTTTTCAGACTCAAAGATATGCCCAAACTTTTTCAGACTAAAAGATATGTCCAAAACTGATTCAGAATCAAAGATATGCCCAAAACTTATTTCGACTCAAAGATAGGCCCCAAACTTTTTCAGACTCAAAGATATTCCCAAACTTTTTCAGACTAAAAGATATGCACAAAACTGATTCAGACTCAAAGATATGCCCCAAACTTATATAGACTCGAAGATATGCCCCAATCTTTTTCAGACTCAAAGATATGCCCCAAACTTATTCAGACTAAAATATATGTCCCAAACTTATTCAGACTCTAAGATATGTCCCAAACTTGTTCATACTCAAAGATATGTCCCAAACTTATTCAGACTCAAAGATATGCCCAAAATTTATTCAGACTCAAAGATATGTCCCAAACTTTTTCAGACTCAAAGATATGCCCAATTTTTTTCGGACTCAAAGATATGACCCAAACTTATTCATACTTAGATATGTCCCGAATGTTTTCTACTCCGAAAAACATTGCTGCTGTATATACAAAGAAAACTAAGAAGATATGCAATAAACATTCTCTTTGATAGTCGCGGTGGGTATTACATGGAGTTCACGAAATTCTGACACATTCCAATTACCAAGGTGTGTGCATGGTGATTAACTCTCTTTCCTGGTAAAAAGATTAAAATACAGTAGGTAAATCCTATATATACATACAACAAATCTGCAGCAGAGAACTGAACAACCACAGTAGAAAATATGGAAATTATCTATAAATGAAAGTATTACATTGTATAGTGTTGAAAACGGAAATGGTTTAGACACCTATAGTTCATTCACCAACACGTATGAAACCTGCAAGGTCAACGTTTTCGTTTCTGTTTGTATAAATACGAGTAGTGATATATAAAAGTGTCTGTTGCTGTTCACAGTTCGATTATTTTCAATACACACACAATCAGTAATGTACATGATTAAAGCATAATAGTCCACAATGGAATGTCTGTAGGAGCATCTGCAAGGTTTGGTAACATGCCTGGGAAACGTAAATATTTGAGGCGCTTCGTGCGAAGTTGTAGGGTAGTTTGATAATACATTCTAGTGATTTGCAAAGAGAAACGTCTTGGAAAGCATAACGATGGCTGAGAGTGAAAGCGATACGATGTAGGCAGACGGTTGAGGGTTACGTACGGTAATAGTTGTCAATCACAAATTGTTATTGGTACCAATTGGTAGCAAAACCTTAACGAAACATTATGTCACAAGGAGAGAAAAACATGCAGCCAGTCCGGGTCACGAACCCGGGACTTCTCGCTTTCAGGGCAAGTTCTCTACCGACTGAGCTAACCGGGACGCTAACATGAAGTCTCTCCAACTGTGTACAAGTTCAAACCGTGACAGACACCCCTGGTTAACTGGAAATCCGTCCTTGAATTTCGGAATTCCAGTGCCAAGGATGTCATAAATCGCCCTGCAAGCCCTGTTAGACTGACCAAGCAGTGTTGTCACGGTCCCTTAGTAGGCGCCAATGTCTCAAGGTGAGAACCCGGGACGTCTCGCTTTCAGGGCATGTACTCTACCGACTGAGCTAACCAGGCCGCTTACATGAAATCTCTTCAACTGTGTACAAGTTCAGACCGTGACAATTATGTATGAATCAGTTAGCAACTACTATTGGTACCCTTATTTCAACGGAGTATTACATGGTACCCAGTAGAACTTATAGAACCAATTACAGACTCCCGTACGTAAGAATGTGCGCTAATAAAGGTTCGCCCGAAGCTTCACTGCAGGGTACATACGCACGAGACACAACACCACTCTTTGTCTGTCGCGACTCACTCGAGGTAATATTATAGACTCGGCTTTCATTTATCATTAGAGGGATAACACGTTTGATAAAGCACGAATTTGGAATATTATTATTAAAGTGTCTTTAATGATATGAACATACAAATATACACATTTTTATAAATCGTTCCTTTATTAACATTTTATCAATTTCATTTATGAAATTAAAAAGAAATTTCCATAGTGAAATCACAACAGCAAATTATTCCTTATTAATTAAATGACCAACTGATGTATGAATATAATTTAAGTATTGAAAACGTTATATATCTATCGTTGCCATTCGACTTGTAATAGTATTTGACAACATCGACGTCTTTGATGCGTTTAAACAATTCCTCTGTCTGTCAATGATGTCTAAATAGTCAATACTAAGGGATACCATCTTTCACGATTAGACTATACAAGTTAAAAGTTCAGTTTAAAATTACGTCTTCATTTGTCATTCCGTAAAATGCGTCTAAAAATTTGACACTAGGGGATAAAACATTTCACAATTAGAGTATTCAAGTCAAAAGTCCAATCTAAAATGATCGAGGTCTTCACTTGTCTTTCTGTAAAATGCGTCTTAATATTCAACACCAAGGAATGAAACGTTTTCACGATTAGATTGTACAAGACAAAAGTCCCGTCTAAAATGTTCCTCTTCATATGTTGTAACACCAAATGATAACAGGTTTAACGATTAGATTAAATACAAGTTAAAAGTCTTTTCTACAACGTTCCATTCCGAGATTCGTGAAACTGGTCTGTCGTCCAATCCCCACATAAGACGTGTTATCCCTGGAAGGCGTGGCTGCACGGTCTGTACCATTGGACTTCAATCTTTCCACATCCTTGCACGTTTTCTCAAATTGTCGCATTATGCGCCTTAATGCTACTTTCTTATTGGATTCACTGGACGATTCGGTTCTATGATTAATGTCATATGTTGATGATGTTCTAGATAAAGATGAGTATCTGGAGTCGTTGTTCGATCTACTTGAGCTTACACATCTGCTAGAACTCTGGTTCTTGCCAAGACCATACCGTTCTCTTAGTGACTAGAACAAAAAATAGCACAACTAAGTCTGTATTCAACTACCAATTGTGGAATATTATAAATAATTATAATAAAAATGTTTTTCCTTTGATTAAACAAATTAATGATTTTTAGGAATGATTGGTACATACGTATCTTCACAATGAGAACAAAAAGAACATAACAATGTGTTAAGGTGTAAACAATCGAGTTATGACGCCAGAATATTGTACTCGGTTGATCGTTTTGTGTTTCACGCCGCTTTCAACATTTGTTCAGTTATGTCACGGCGTTTCCTGGTTAAACTACCAGTAGTACTGGTCCATTTATCCTGACACAAGCCAGTCAGTATAATGCTAACCCCGCAACACTGAGTACCATGCATGGCAGTCATTACTACCAGTTTTAATGTCTTTAGTATGACCCGGCTGAGTATCTAACACGTGACCTCCCGCACACGCTTCGTACGAATAGGGGTAGGGTATCGAGGCAGTACATAATACTCGGACCCAATATATTCTAACACAGGTGGTGAAGTTCGTGAGTCTTCGGTAGTAATCTGTTTACTGTTTGTTTTAAGCATATTTCTAGAATACGAAACCCACGGTAATAAACAATTTATAATTATTATATCTCTAGAAAGCAAATGATGCAATACCAGGACAGACTGCGCGGAGGCTATAGATGATCTGAATCGTTGCAAATCGCGTTACTCTTGTATAGACTCAGCAATTAATGAGACATTCTTATGTAATGAAATAAAATAAAACAGTACCTGTATTGTTGCTGGTTTGATGTGACTTGTACTTGAACTATGAAATGGCATACTGGTTGGGGTAGGCTTTACTACGGGTGGTAAGTGGTTATAACGGTTATAACGGCCATTCGCTATCGAGGCAATCATCTGTAATGAAACATTTTTGTATTGATAGTTGTATTCTAAAGCATGTGATACGGCCCTAATTCGAACCACACCATAGGAAAACTGACATTCGGAGAACTAAATGTCCCGGATGTTTGTACACGAGGCTCTTATGAATATGCCACTGATCATACTGCACGGATGTGCACACTGATACGATGTTTACTGGTCACAAAACCGCGGGCCGTTTTTATCAACGGTTGTAAACTCCTATCGCTATCGCTTATAGGATAAGCTATTTTATGGTAATGACGAACATTCGTAGGTCGGTTTTATTTTTTTTACTTGACTCAGACATGCAGGACATTTGAAAGATGGTAAAAGACTGCACAATTGATCTGACGTAAGCCTGTTTAGATGTCCAGTTGAATAGCATATACAAAAGGTTGACCGAGCAGTATCCCCCAATAAGTTCTCATTGTATGAAAATAAAATTAACTTCTGGATAGCCATATTCGTGTTATGAGACACATTCAATGATTTGAAGAGGAGAAGGACTTAGGAACCTATAAATACGCCTAAACGCTAGACATTATGAGTCGTTCCACGAGAAAACCAACATTGTGGCCTCGTAATGGATCGACCCGGATCAGCCTAGGCATGCCGCGTAGGTTTATCCGGACAGGCACTTTTCGAGGCGATGTGTATTTTCTGCTTCAGGAATCATTATCCTATATCCCCTCAGACGGAATGTGTCTGCCCGGATTAGCCTGCTTAGACTGATCTGGGTCGATAAATTACGCAGAGTCCATAATGTTGGTTTTCTCGTGGAACGGCTCATATGCATTCGGACGTATGCGACCATTACAGATCCATATCAGACAGCACAAGTATATCAGCATAGTCTGATAATGATCTATACTGCTCGCCAATGAGTCAACGGTCCGCTCAACAATATGTGAGTGGGGAGGCGTCTGAACATTGATCAGGCTGTTTGAAAGAGTGGGTTGATCTTGAACTGGAAACCTGATTTCCTCCATTGAGGATCAAAGTGTGTATAGTAAAGTTACTTACTTTGTACTTCTCATTTTCTATGGCAGCCTTTTCTCTCCTAACCTCTAAGCGAACGCCATTTCTCATGTGTCTGCTCCACTTCAATTCTTCTATACTTCCGTGTCTGTCTTGCTCAGTAAGTATGTTTCTTCTTTTATCGTAATTCATTGAGTCTTTCATAAGTCTCTCTATCTCTTTCAACTGAGGTTTTTGTCCAATGCGAATCATAGTACTGAGGGTGCCAGGATACACTCGCTTCTGCACTGGGGTTCTACGACGATGCCATGATTTCACTCTGTTTAAAACGGCGCTCTTTGGCACTGGCCGTTTAAGAATTATCGACTTGGTTTTATCTAAATATCGTTCCGTTTTTGATACAACAAACTTGTTTCGTTGTTTAGGAATAACGTTGGCTTGTTTTAATTCATTTGCAAATCCAGTTACCAAATCAACACATTGTCTTATTGGCATTGACCTCGCACGGTGAATTAATACTGTCCGTTTGCTTTCACTAACAGTTTCAACATCGTAAGGCATTTGTTCCAATTTGTCCTTGCAGTCATGTGCGTCGTTGCTTGTATCTCCGATATAACAAGCTTGACATTTGTTTGTATCATTTCTAGTAATAGCTGTATCGCTTTGAATCTCTACATCAGATATTAAATCGTGAACAGAATACACAGAATGTTCGTTCTCACTGGCTTTTAAACCGTCTTTGTCGTCGGTATCAGGACAGATCTCGTGGTCTTGTTTTATGTTAACATCTACTATTTCCAAGGGATCTTGCTTTGAATATGTTATGCTGCCATGTTCTGCAGAACGTTCGTACGATACACATTCACCAATAAAGGAATCATTTTGTCCCCTTGAATCTCTTTCATTCTCCTTTGTTCTAGTTGAAACATCGGCATGCTCTACGTCATTGACCATATTTGATTTACAACAAATTACCTCATTTTCATATGTTGTGGCTTTGTCATCTTCAGCGTTATTGTCTAAATGTGTCTCTTCTTCACCTTTATCATTTGCTGTTTTAATTGTATTCCTTGTACACTTACTGTCTTCGTATTCCCCAGATTCGTTTGTTTTCTCTTCTTCGCTAGGTAATGAATTATCATTGTGTACGATTTCACTGTCATCCTTACATGTGTCCGAGGTATTAATATGTTCTTCATTATAACTGTTCTCGTTATTTCCTTCTGTACGATCAGCCGTCAAGCTTTCAAATTCGCTATTTTCGTCTGTCGTCGTTCTTGGAGAATCTCTATTGTCGTTATAGATACTTATTTTTGTCTCACTTATTTCCACATTTTCGTCATTTACTTCTGCGACGTCTTGACGACCAATTGTCTCATTGTGAATGTCTTCATTATCATCTGTTGTCGTTCTGTGAGAGTGTAGCTGTTCCTCATCGGTGCTTTCTTTTGTCTCACTTATTTCCACATCTTCATCATTTACTTCTACCACGTCTTGGCTATCAAATGTCGCACTGTATATTTCGTCGTTATAATCTGCTGTCGTTCTGTGTGAATCTAACAGTTCGTTATCGATGGTTACTACCTTATCGATGCTTTCTTTCGTCTCACTTATTTCTGCATTTTTTTCGTTGACTTCTGTCAAGTCTTGACCATCAGTTGTGGCATTTTGAATGTCTTCATTATATTCTGTTGTCGATCTGGGAGATTCTAAATATTCTTTCTCATCGTTGCTTTCTTTAGACTCAGTCATTTCAGCAGCATTTACTTCTTTCACATTCTGGCTATCAATTGTCCCCCTGTTTGTCTCCTTGTCTTTGGCGTATGTTTCTTTGCTGTCGGATTTACTTCCATCTTCAATCTTAGTACTCCGATCCCTGCGAAAATCCTGGTCAGTATTCGATTCAATTTCCTCAAAACTATCAGTTGTTTCATCTGTCGTTAGAGATTTTACATTTAAGTTTGCTGCGTCGTTCTTTGTTGTATCGTCTCCTGAAGTTTCTTCTGTCGTTTCACGACACATGCGTTTCTCATGTGTAATAATATCATTCTCAATATCTTTCACGCTTGCTTGTGGATAATCTATTACGGCACCAGACGGTTGGGGGTCGTCAATTGTTGTGTCAATAAGCGGTATGTTTTCAATGTTATGATGATCAGATGTTTCACGAAGATCTGGTTCTTTTGTCTCATGTTCGGCAGTGTTGTTGGTGTCGCTATCGTCTGTCTTCGGTAGGTGACTTTCAGTGTTGTTGACTTCTGAGTCATCTGAAGATGTCGCCTCAGACGACTCTTTGTGCTTGGTATTAGGAGTGACATTTACATCGTCTGCTGCGTTTTGTTTAACGTCATCGTTATTGATGAGGGTTTGCTGCTTAATAGAAACGTCGCCATCATTGTCATCGCTGGCATCTTTCTTCGGCGAATCTGAAAATCAGTGGTATTTCTGATCTAGCATGGTACAGACAAACAGAGGTAGTGGTGTCTTATGTGGTTTACACAATTCATAAAACAAGACCAGACTGTTTGAATGAGCGTGTCCTAATAAAGTTCGATAATGGTTACATTACCAAAACCATAATCTTCACTATAAAATAGTAAAAATACAGATATGTTGTGTTATAAGTAAAGTAAAGAGAAATGCTCATCTTCCCAACTCGTTATCATACATATTGCAATTCATGTCTGATCCGTTCCCGTTGTTTATGTTCATTTTTTCGGCGATAGCTGACTAACGTGGGTTTTTACCTAGATGTTAAACAACTGATTTAGATTGTAGACCAATCAAATGTTGTATTTAATTATTAATATCGAAGAAATAAAGGAAATGAAACGTTTTGATTGGTTCATAGTTAAGTTGGCGATCCTACGAGTGGCACCAATTAGGTGAAAATTTAAAATGAAATGTTCTGCATACTAACCTTTAATTGTTTTTCTTAAGAAATAAATTTCAGTGAAAACGCATGAAATATATTATTTAAGAGCAAAATATTAATTATTTTTGAAACATGTTAAGTTTTCAGTTATTTATCGTCAATTGAAACTTATACTTTGTTACATAATACACCTCTTCGGAGCCTCGCGTAATCTCCAGATTAATAAATGTGATAAATTCTCTGCCTTGAACGGTATTAATCTCATGTCGCGCTAGTGTAATGGATGTTGACTTGGATTGTCAAGTGAAAGGTCTGTGGTTCGCTTTTTGCAAGCTGTTTTTCCCTCTCTCATTCATGTCAAAACCAAAGTATATATATATGAACTAAAACATTTATAAACCAAATATTACATATTTAACGTTATGGTTTTCTGTCATTCTAATAAGTAAGATAAAATATCAAATACTATGCGCATGTTCTATTTATTATTGTTTTCTCATACTGATCGCCGTTTATCTTTTTTAAAGATATTTCTTGTTGATAATGCAAGTAAAAGCGAATTTTATCTATGCATTCATATTTCAAGCTAACAGTTTTCATCCAATATTTCATCTATATGCACATGTTAACAAGTTAAACAATGTATATGAGCTGTTCCAATAGAAAACCAACATTGTGAACTCTGCAATAAGTATCGACGGGATCAGCCTAAGTATGCCGCGCAGGATGATCCGACCAGACACTTTTCGCCTCCTGTTGATTTTGTGTGTCAGGAATCATTCCTCTATACCTGTATCCCCCTGAGACGAAATGTTTCGGCCCGGATTAGCCTGCGCGGACTGCGCAGGCTGATTTGGGTCGATACATTACACATAGTCCATAATGTTGGTTATATCAAGTTCACGAGCGCCTAAGCTATGAAGGATTTTCAAGGAAATACAATGAAGCCTTCGCGAACAGTGCAGATGCTTGTTATTCCGTGCAGTCCAATCAATATCTAAACCTTTTCGCAGATCGCTTACAAAGGTTTTCGAAGCTTTTGGTTAACTGTGTATATTAAGATTAAACTGATCAGTTGTACATGTTAATCTGACCTTTTATTCAAACAGGTCAACTTGTACTATTTCACATCCTTTCCTCCTTCTCGCTCAGGAGTTTGGGGTTAGAATTACGACTGAGTCGCTTCTGTCTGAAACAATAGACCAGTAGAACTGGTAACTTACCAAGGAAACGCCTTGCCAAAAATTATTGAGATCGGCGTAAAACACGATTTCATCAAAAGGTTAATTTACGGGGCTTTTTGAGACTTGTTTTACTTGATGCATTCGAAAAGGAAAACAATTTTGTAAATCTGTACAAATTGAAATATAAATTTTGAAACAAAATGGAAATTAGGAGGGTAAACAAGAAATAGTTATTTTTCTCGCAATGCGCACGTTCAAACAAAATTGGCTTCAGATGATCTGTCGTCAATAACTTACATGCCAATAATATAAAACGTTTAAGTCAATTATGTACAGGGGTCTTTGTACACATTGTGACCATCAACGATTATCAATGCACCTTTTCCATCATCCATACAGTACCGGTGACTTAAAATGAATGCAGCTATATAACTCAGAGTTGTAGGGTTAGCAATACGTCTGATTAGCTGGTGTCAGGATAACTAGCATTGATAAATTACACAGGAAACGCCATGATATAACTTAAACATTGTTGAAAGCGCCGTAAACAAATAAACACGTCAAAATTAGTTCAGTCAAATCACGACAGCCAGTTCATTAAAAAATGAGCCGTTCTACGAGAAAACCAACATTGTGTACTCTGCGTAAAGTATCGATCAGGGTCAGCCTAAGCATGCCGCGAAGGCTAACCCGGGCAGACACTTTTCGCCTCCTGTGGATTTTCTGTTTCAGGAATCATTAGTTTATACCTGTATTTTCTGAGACAGAATGTGTCGGCCCGGATTAGCATGCGCGGATTGTCGTTATTCTTGTTACAAGCTCCGTTGAAAGGTTTAATCATTTCGTTTTCTCTTCTGATAAATGTTCTCTCAGAAAAAGGACTTGTTTCCAATATGTTATCGTGTGATAACTTTATTACAAAATAAGAGGAAAGCGCTCCAGCAAATAAGGATAGGCCTACTTGTGAACAATTTTGTTTGCATCATTGTAATTCAATTTTTAAAATCAGTAAGTCTTAAATACTTCGAGATGTCTCGCTTCATGCCTTTAAACCAATATAATTAATAGAGTTCAACCTACCTCCGGTCTGTTTCTTCAAGCATTTCTTTTCTCTTTTTCTCTTTTGTCTAATTTCCCGCTTTTCACGTTTAAGAGCATCAGCAACAAGATCATCGATGCGTTTTCTTTTCTTACTAGGTTTCTCTGTTCTTCTTAAAAGCGTTTTAACGCTTGTACCTTTCTTTTGATCGCTTGGGCGATAACAACCTATCAAATTGCCCATTGCAATAGTATTTGTTTTACTTTTTATTAAATTATTCTAAAGTATTTCATGTTATAGCTAAATAATTCGCTATGCCGTTATATAACTTAGTGACGTTGCCATAGAGCAAACGTTTATTGACGCTGTAACGTCATGCGCGTTAACTTTATGCGCAACGGAAAATTCCTAACGTTTATCCACGTGATATTTTTACGTTATTTGATTGGATGATTGAACATGTCTGTGGTCTGTTGGTGGTCTATGATTGAATTAATTTACAATTGAACAAACTTGTGTGATGTACAACCGTACACTGTTAAATTGAGACAAACAGGTTAGCTGTTTAAAACATAAATACGACATTTATATTAGTACAGAAACATTTTTGAATCTACAAGTTTTGCGTTCCCTGCATTTCTTAAATACCCCTGGGTGCCAAATTCACCTATATAATACGAGTGTCTCTTCCTCTAAGTTGCACTATTTTTCTATCTATATGTGCACTGTTACAGGACATTTTGAGGTATTGTTTGATTTCCGGGTTTGCATCATTTTGCGTAAAACTCGTTGTGCTACAGCTCTATTTTTTTGTTAAAGGTTGCATCTAGAACTATATTTCATATATATTGCTTTAGTGAAAACTTAAAAAGCTTCTCCTCCGAAAGTTTTTGGCCGATTTTCAAATAATTTTGTAAACATATTTCTATGGTGACCCTCTATAAGATTCCTTCAAGCCATGTTGATTGGTCGAAAATTATGGCCGCCAGGGGGGCGGGGCTTATATGACTAAAGTGAAGAAAAAAAAACAAGAGCACCGCGTACGGCACAGACGCTCGACTGATAGGGAGAATTTTTTTAAAAAAAATGAGCTAAACAAAAAACCTTAACCGGACGACCACGCCACCGCCGCCGCAGACGACGACGCCAGGGTCATGACAATAGCTCTCGTTTTTTTCAAAAGTCGAGCTAATAAAAAACCTTGTTAAGACATTGAATAAGTTTAGGAAGTTTCAAAGCTATAGGTTAAATTGTGTTTCAGTTATTACCATTTTTCTCCCTTCAAAGTAGATTTTCTAAATCGAAATGGGGAGATAATTTTGTCAATACTATTTACAGAGTTATGAAACTTGTTATATAAGGTCAACTTAAGACACTCAGCAAGTTTGTGAAGTTTCAAGCAAAAAAAAAGAAAAGTTTTTAAGATATGAAAAATCATGAGTAAAAAATTGTCAAAAACCTGAGCTAAACAAAAAACCTTAACCTTAGGTTTTGAAGTTTTAAGTGAAACAAATAAAGATTTCCAGCTATATACTTTTATTATTTAACATATTATGATTATGTTTATGAAGTTTAGTGACTTTAACAGTAGTAGTTTGTTAGAAAACAGAAAAAAAGCTGAGCTGAACAAAAAACCTTAACCGGACGACCACGCCGCCGCCGCCGCAGACGACGACGCCAGGGTCATGACAATAGCTCTCGTTTTTTTCAAAAGTCGAGCTAATAAAATGACACGCTAATACAGGAATTTAAACAAGAGGGCCGTAATGGACCTGGATCGCTCACCTGATTTTTTTCCCACTTTAGCCATATAAGCCCCCCCCCCCCCCCCCCCCCCTGGCGGCCATAATTTTCGACCAATCAACATGGCTTGAAGGAATCTTATAGAGGGTCACCATAGAAATATTTTAACAAAATTATTTGAAAATCGGCCAAAAATGTTCGGAGGAGAAGCTTTTTAAGTTTTCACTAAAGCAATATATGGCAAAATAGCCC
>JASEVX010001009.1:0-30219 GCA_031761405.1 Serripes groenlandicus
AGAGTTGAGTATCATTATCATATACAGGGTGACGTAAGAGTGAGTATCATTATCATATACAGGGTGACGTAAGAGTGAGTATCATTATCATATAAAGGGTGACGGCACAGTGAGTATCATTATCATATACAGTGTGTTGGCAGAGTGAGTATCATTATCATATACAGGTTGACGTCAGAGTGACTATCATTATCAAATACAGGGTATCGGCAGAGTGAGTTTCATGATCATATACAGGTTGACGTCAAAGTGACCATCATTATCAAATACAGGGTGTCGGCAGAGTGAGTGTCATGATCATATACAGGGTGTCGGCAGAGTGAGTATCATTGTTTATATACAGGGTGTCGGCAGAGTGATTATCATTGTTTATATACAGGGTGTCGGCAGAGTTAGTATCATTGTTTATATACAGGGTGTCGGCAGAGTGAGTATCATTGTTTATATACAGGCTGTCGGCAGAGTGAGTATCATTATTTATATACAAGGTGTCGGCAGAGTGAGTATCATTATCATAAAAAGGTGTCGACAGAGTGGGTATAATTGTTTATATACAGGGTATCGGCAGAGTGAGTTTCATGGTTTATATACAAGGTGTCGACAGAGTAAGTATCATTATCATATACAGGGTGTCGGCAAAGTGAGTACCATTATCATTTACAGGTTGACGGTAGATTTAGTATCATTATCATATACAGGGTGTCGGCAGAGTGGGCACCATTATCATATACAGCGTGTCGGCAGAGTGAGTATCATTATCATATACAGGGTGTCCGTAGAGTGAGTATCATTATCATATACAGGGTGACGGCAGAGTTAGTATTATTATCATATACAAGGTGACGGCAGAGTTAGTATCATTATCATATACAGGGTGACGGCAGAGTGAGTATCATTATCATATACAGGGTGTCGGCAGAGTGAGTATCATTATCATATACAGGGTGTCGGCAGAGTGAGTATTATTATCACATACAAGGTTACGGCAGAGTAAGTATCATTATCATATACAAGGTATCGGCAGAGTGAGTATCATTATCATATACAGGGTGTCAGCAGAGTGAGTATCATTATCATATACAGGGTGACGGTAGAGTGGGTATCATTATCATATACAGGTTGACGGTAGAGTTAGTATTATTATCACATACAAGGTTACGGCAGAGTAAGTATCATTATCATATACAAGGTGACGGCAGAGTAAGTATCATTATCATATACAAGGTGGCAGGGTAAGTATCATTATCATATACAGGATGACAGCATAGTGGGTATCATTATTATATACAGGGTGTCGGCAGAGTGAGTATCATTATCATATACAAGGTGACGGCAGAGTAAGTATCATTATCATATACAGGTTGACGGTAGAGTTAGTATTATTATCACATACAAGGTTACGGCAGAGTAAGTATCATTATTATATACAACGTGACGGCAGAGTAAGTATCATTATCATATACAAGGTGGCAGGGTAAGTATCATTATCATATACAGGGTGACGTAAGAGTGAGTACCCTAATCATATACAAGGTGTTGGCAGAATGAGTATCATTATCATTTACAGGGTGACGGCATAGTGGGTATCATAATTATATACAGGGTGTCGGCAGAGTGAGTATTATTATCACATACAAGGTTACGGCAGAGTAAGTATCATTATCATATACAAGGTATCGGCAGAGTGAGTATTATTATCATATACAGGGTGTCGGCAGAGTGAGTATTATTATCATATACAAGGTTACGGCAGAGTGAGTATTATTATCACATACAAGGTTACGGCAGAGTAAGTATCATTATCATATACAAGGTATCGGCAGAGTGAGTATAATTATCATATACAGGGTAACGGCAGAGTGAGTATCATTATCATATACAGGGTGTCGGCAGAGTGAGTATCATTATCATATACAGGGTGTCGGCAGAGTGAGTATCATTATCATATACAGGGTAACGGCAGAGTGAGTATCATTATCATATACAGGGTAACGGCAGAGTGAGTATCATTATCATATACAGGGTGTCGGCAGAGTGAGTATCATTATCATATACAGGGTGTCGGCAGAGTGAGTATCAGTATAATGTACAGGGTGTCGGCAGAGTAAGTTCCATTATCATATACAGGGTGTCGGCAAAGTGAGTATCATTATCATATACAGGGTGTCGGCAGAGTGAGTATCATTATCATATACAGGGTGACGGCAGAGTGAGTATCATTATCATATAAAGGGTGTCGGCAGAGTGAGTATCATTATCATATACAGGGTGATGTAAGAGTGAGTATCATTATCATATACAGGGTGTCGGCAAAGTCAGTATCATTATCATATAAAGGCTGATGTAAGAGTGAGTATCATTATCATATACAGGGTGACGGCAGAGTGAGTATTATTATCATATACAGGGTGACGGCAGAGTGAGTATTATTATCATATACAGGGTGTCGACAGAGTAAGTATCATTATCATATACAGGGTGACGGCAGAGTGAGTATCATTATCATATACAGGGTGTCGGCAGAGTAAGTATCATTATCATATACAGGGTACCTGCAGAGGGAGTATTATTATCATATACAGGATGTCGATAGAGTGAATATCATTATCAAATACAGGGTATCGGCAGAGTGAGTTTCATGATCATATACAGGGTGTCGGCAAAGTGAGTATCATTATCATATACAGGGTGATGTAAGAGTGAGTATCATTATCATATACAGGGTGTCGGCAAAGTGAGTATCATTACCATATACAGGCTGACGTCAGAGTGACTATCATTATCAAATACAGGGTGTCGGCAGAGTGAGTTTCATGATCATATACAGGGTGCGGCAAAGTGAGTATCATTGTTTATATACAGGGTGTCACAAAAGGCATTACATGCATGAAATATGACCCACGTACCACAAAAACCGACTGATTTTGACATTAAAAGCTCTGTCGGATTTTAGTTGTTGTCCTTTGCCAGAGGTATCTATGATAATGGTGTCACGTAATGGCGAACAGCGAATATCCTAATCAGACAGCACGGTCTTACATCTTGATATCGATCATCGCTTGTCACACAGATCAGACCAGAAGGTCGACTTTGCATGGCTCATAGTGTTTTTCTCCGTTGTCACAAATCTTAAAATATAAATTAATGTATTTTAACTTTGATCTGTTTTCTTGTTAATCTATTTAAGAAGATACACCAAGGATATCTATTATGTCCATTGTTTACACTTTCATTAAAATGACACATTTTTTTTTAATTTGTTAAATGTCAGTATAGTATCAAGGTGAACACTTTCCTGAAATTATGTTATTGTAATGGTAATGATGTTATTATAATGGTAATGATTAACTTTTTTTAATTCAACTGAAAATTCCATTTGACTGAAACATAAGAACCAAAAACATGTTTTCGAGTTCAATCGGTTTTGCATTAAATATATCAAAATACATTGCTATAAACTTGTATGCCTCATTGGATCTCATATATACTTATACGATGTTTGTTTCTGTTTTCTTATTTGTTTGAATGGTGTAATACGCCGCTTTTAACCGTATTACAGTTATATCACGGCATTTCTTGGGTAACTTACCAGTACTGCCAGAACTGACACCGATGCATCAATCGTAATGCTATCCCCACATCTCTGAGCGTCAAGGAGGGAAACAATTACTAATGAGCCGTCTCGCGAGAAAACCAACATTGTGGACTCTGCGTAAAGTATCGACCCGGATCAGCCTAAGCATGCCGCGCAGGCTTACCAGGATAGACACTTTTCGCCTCCTGTGGATTTTCTGTTTCAGGAATCATTATACTGTATACCTCTATCCCCATGAGACGGAATTTGTCGGCCCGGATCAGTCTGCGCCGACTGCGCAGGCTGATCTGGATCGATACATTACGTAGAGGTTATAATGTTGGTTTTCTCGCGGGACGGCTCACTTACTTTTATCTATTTTATATCACTCGACCGCGGGTCTCCCGCTCCCGTCTGTTGAATAAAGCATTTTAAAATCGTGTGAAGTACCAGTCTATGAAAATGATTTGGCCATGATCAGTTATTTCATCATTACTTCACCTGTGTTATGCTTTTAGATTATAGAAAAAAACATGGAAGCGCTGGTGTTGTTTCAGACAAAAAATTTTCAAACTCATGAAATTTCAAATTATAAAATAATATTAACTCCTTATATTCTTTTATTAAAAATACTTGACATATATATTTTTTTGCAGTTTGAAAGATAACTTCGATTTTCGATATATTTCCGTGTGTTTGAACTGAAAATAGGATAAACCCTGGACAAAATGGCAGCATTGACATTCTTTATACGTGGTTACTATAGTTATCTCTTGCTTGTAACAAAAGTGCTCGTAACAAATGTTTTAGTATTTGTGACATTAGATGAATATTAAGGGTTATGGATGTTCATATAGTACAATTAAAATTAATCCAAGACAAACATAGGCTGGGCTTTTTTCAAGTGACTTGGATTTATTGTACAAGTACTACCATATCCCTACGAAAACACACAAACATTCTTTGCTGACATTTTTAGCAAGGGGCTCTAAAGAGCCAATTGCTATAGTAGACGAATTCCGAAAACACTCACCGAAATCGAGACAGGAATCAGTCCTTATTGTTAAAGTCTCATTACAATATCGGCAATGAATTACTTCAAAACTCTCTTTCTACAGTAGTTCTCCATTACTGAACACGATTTCGTGTTTGAGAGATGTCTTGATATTCGTAGATTGTTTATTATGTCCATGCAACTATATGCATGTGTTGAATATTTGCTAAAAAATAATGTTCTGGTTCTAGCGTATCCATGTTTACAGTCTCGTACCGTTAAATATCCCGTTACTAAAAATACATTGGATTTGCGCGAGGAAAGTACTCAGCTTTGGACAGTCTGACTGTGTAGACGTACATGATATATTTTATTCATGAACTGTAAATCGGTGTGTGCTTATTACGTGTTTTTGAAATGGCCGGTGATGATAGAAATGACCAGTGATAACAAAGCATAAACCCTTCTCAATCTCAACTGAATGCAATTATGTGAGAACTGAGCTGTTTGAAAAGCGAAGTACACGGAAAGAATATTAGTGTGGCGACAGAAGTAAAGAAGATACAAAATGAGAAACCAAATTAATTGAAAATGAAAGATGAGTATGATAATGTTAGTGTTTTACCCATGATTTCTATGATTATGAGAAAGGTCAAACAGCCTGCATATGATTGTAAAGGAAATACTTCGTCGTTCTGGCGTGATATTGGCACAACTGATTGAGTATTGGGTGTTTTCGAAAATGGTTACAACATTCTCTAATATTCGGTAGCGCCTAAAACGTTTTGAAATTATAATAAGTCGGCTACATGTATTTCGGAATCAAAATTTGTATTTGGAGCAATTCAAGATCTGTTAGACAGATGTTTGATTTAAAAATATATTAACTCCCACGTATGTTGTCAATCCGTTAACTGTATCGGTCCAGTATTCAAGGAAAGAAAAGGTTAATACTTTTAAACTTAAGTGAAATAAACAAACATTTATGGAAATAGTCTTTTAGATACGAAGATATCAAGTTTGCTTAAAGCGATTTTACAGAAAGGTTTTCTATATGAGTAAGTTCGATTTGACCAGTGCCTATAATTTCGTACAAATATTTTAGCCTCAATAAACATTACTTAGGGTTTTCTTGGGTTGACAACGAAGGTACTGCCGTTTGGGCTATTCTAAATTTGTATTCATGCCATTTGGGTTATCTTCAGCTTAATTGTTTAGCAAGTTATGAAGGCTTTTGATAAATTAAATGGCGTGGGGAAGGGAAACTGGTGACCATGTTTTTAGACGATGGGCACACATATGTAGTAGATCAATACCATGATTCTAGGTTTATCTATATAGGCCGATTTATTAAAATCGGGTTTTATACCAAATGCTATCAAATGTATATGGGTACCCACGTTATTGGGATTTATTTTATATACCTACCTTAGTAACGAGAGTTCACCACAGTTATTGTTTTGGAAAGATGATTAGAGATTGATGAATACGAAAAACATTGTACAGTCGCTTACATGTACTAACATAGTGTATTCAGATGCAAGTCATGTCGGTTATGCTGATTATGAGGTCAGCAGCGTAAATAAGCCGTCTCGCGAGAAAACCAACATTGTGGACTCTGCGTAAAGTATCGATCCGGATCTGCCTAAGCATGCCGCCCAGGCTAATATGGGCAGACACTTATCGCCTCCTGTGGATTTACTGTTTCAGGAAACATTTCTCTATACCTCTATCTCCCTGAGACGGAATGTGTCGGTCCGGATCAGTCTGCACGGACTGCGCAGGCTGATCTGGGTCGATACATTACGCAGATGCCATGTTGGTTTTCTCGCGGGATGGCTCAACTGGTCTTTCTCATGATGTATGGTCCGAGGTGGAAATTGCAAAATCCTCCACTTGGAGAGAGTTAGTAGCGGTATATAGAGTACGGTTGTCTCTGAGAAATATACTGCAAAATCAAAAGGTGAAATGGTTTACAGACAATCCAGGGGTGAACTCCAGGGGTGTTACAGTAACAGGTTCAATGTAAAGAAAATTACAAGATACTGTTTATAACATTTCTCAGTTCTGTTTAGCAAATTCAATAAATCTTGAAATGGGGGCGGGTTCCGAGGTATGATAATGATTAAGCAGACTTTTTGTCTTAAATAACAGATTTCAATGATTGGGGAATTCCCTCTGATATTTTACAAATGATAAACAAGTGCGGGATATTAGAATATTGGTTCACATCTTATTACATTTGCAAAATTGCCGAAGTTTTATACAAGGTACTGGGGAGATCAGTTTGGGTTATTTGTTCCCCATATCGTTGAAATTCATAGTAATTAAGAAAATGGCTATAGATCAAGTTATTGGCGTTATAGTTATACCATACTGGAAATCTGCTATTTCTTAGCATTTTCTTTGTTAGAATGGTTCATTTGTGAAAGAAATTGTTGACTGGTTTGATTTGCCAAACGAAAATCATAATTACGTAAGATGTAAAAATGGCAAAGGAAAGATTAGTTATAAGCAAGGGAAATAGTCGTTGTTTGTACACGGGATTACGAACAGCAAGAGTAGTTCCTCGTATATAAATTACACTCATGTGGTATCACAAAAATGTATTTGCAGCAGTATTGCTAAAGATTAGGCGGTATCCCCTAAATATTTAGTTGTACATGTAGTAAAGTTAGGCGGAATGACTTGCTTATACTATTCATCGGAATCGCCATGCTTAGAATATTAAGACAGAATGGCCATGCTTAGAATATTTAGGCGGATTTCGTTATGCTTAGAATAATAAGGCGGAATTGCCATGCTTAGAATATTTGGGCGGAATTGACATGCTTAAAATATTCAGGCGGAATTCGTTATGCTTAGAATATTAAGGCAGAATTGCCATGCTTAGAATATTTAAGCGGAATTGCCATGCTTAGAATATTCAGGCGGAATTCGTTATGCTTAGAATATTAAGGCGGAATTGTCATGCTTAGAATATCTAGGTGAAATCGCCATGTTTAGAATATTACTATATTTAGGTGGATTCGCAATGCTTATAATATTTAGGCGTAATAGCCATGCTTAGAACACTAAGGCGGAATCGCCATGCTTAGAATAGTAAGGTGGAATCGCCATGTTTTAAAACATTAAGGCGGAATGGCCATGCTTAGTTTAACTAGGCTGAAATGCCTTGCTATTTGTAAGTTGACAAATAAAAATTGTTAAAATACATAGATAACAGTATATGTATATCAGCGTTTTACATTGTTCATGTATATGAAGTATCAGCTTGCTTTATTATGTATTTGTGTGTACATTTATTTCTTCAGATTTACGCAGATGATATTCATGATTTACCAAAAGTGTTAGCGGAGAAGGTGCATCTGCTCCCGAACCTGCTTCGACAATCAAGGGCATGCAGTACGGAAAAGAACTATAATATTGCTTTTATACGTTTTCATATATGAGCTTGGGAGAAGTGACACTTTACCCGCTAAGAATCTTACAGTCGCATTTTATGTAGCTTCTGTTATTCAAACCGCTAATTCCCCAAGTCCTGTGATCGCTGCTTTTTATGCAATTAAGTGGTACCATGAATGTTCGGTTTAGATTCGCCTACACATTCCTATTTCTAGAGGCTTTAAAGCCATATGTAAGTGATGTTAAGAAATACTGTCTTCATTCATTGCGTTCAGAAGGTGCTACTATTGCTGCGAACAACGGAGTTAAAGATAGAATATTCAAAAGGCACGGACTTTGGTCAAGTGAAAGTGCAAAAGATTGATATATTAAAGATAGTGTTCACTGACGATTGCCGGTGTCAGTAAATTAAGTACTATAATGAAGAACATTCAATATTTGTTTAGAAACAGTGGGAAGTAAAACTTGATTTGAACAGGTATTACAATTCATTAGATTGTAATTCCATGCAGGATTGGCCTATCATAATATGTTACATAGTTGCCTATTCTTTTTATTTCAGTCGATTGTCCATATGCTTGTGGCAAAAATTGAAAACTATTTTTTCAATATAAAGTGTTCTTTGTTTCATTTGTCATTAGTAAGTTAATGTCATTAATAAGTCCGTGAATGGAATGGTACATGAGGAAATATAATTTTCTGCGTTTGAATTAATCGAATAAGGAGAAAATTAATTTCTTCCTGTTTTAAAGTAATGAACGCTAGGTGGCGTTGTTTAAATGAATTGCACGAGGAAAGTACTCATGTCCAATCTTTCAGCTTTGGACAGTCGGACTGTGTAGACGTACATGATATATATTTATTCATGAAATTTAAAAAAAAAATACCAGGAATTTCCAGGAGAATTAGTTGTTGTGTAAATGCTTTGATAAATTAAACTGTTTCTTTGTTTGAGTTATTATATTCCGAATCACTGTTAAATATGTTAATATAACATGATAAATAAATGCGAATAAGGCAAATTACGAAATTGATGCTTAAAATATATGAGAGAGTAAAAGCAGCTTTTCGATTCCGACTCAAAATTATAAAAAAATACTAAAAAAAAGAATCAAATTATTGAAATGACAATAACAAAACGGGTTGACAAAATATAACATATACGGCCCATGTGTTATTTAGTCGAGGCGTCTGAATTTCAAAAATCCTTAAGAATAAAATGTACAACACGCTTTTCTAGCGGTAACTTTAATCTAAGTACTAGAGTATTTCATTTTAGATTCCTGCCTATATATATCAGATTTTTAACCGAAATTAAGCGACGTACACATCCAGAAGACGGAATACGATAGTCAATTACCAGTGATAATATAATCATGTATATCCAAAGGAGAATCAATTTATTTAAATGATTGTTGTTTTTTATTAAGATAAAACGCTTCAATTATAAATAATTCGCTAGCTCATTTATCTATTTTTAATAATCCCATAAATTAACACGCTATATTGGAGATCTCTTGTCACACGTGACATAAGGGTTCGATTCCCGGCGAACTGAACTTATGATCTCCCAATATCTGCGATCATCGGCGTACGAGTTGCGTGCGAGTTGCGTGTGATGAGTTGCGTGCTGAACTTATGAGTTACGTTTGAGTTGTGTTCAAAACTTACAAGTTGCGTTTGACCTGCGTGCTAGTTGCGTGGTATTTGCGAATATCGGTCACGTGATATAAAGCCGATTCAGTATTTTCTTCAGTACTGATTTGGTCATCGAGGAGTCAACATGGGGAAAGCTACCAAGAAATCAGATAAAAGTGACCCCAAGAGTGATGTTAAAACATACAGAAACAGCTTCCCAGTAATAGGAAGAGGTGTGCAGCCTGTTGATGCCGCCCCTGCCATGTCCAGGTTTCCAACTCCTCCTCCTACATAACCATTGTCTCGTGACTCCTCCAATTCATCACAGCATTCAAATAATGTAGCAGTCATTGCTTCTGATGAACATGGCTCTGGTTCTCCACCCAAATCCAAGAAAAAGGAGGTGACCAACCCCACCAAGCCCAAGAAAATCAAAGAATCTGCTAGTACAATTAGCGAGGCCATAGAGATTCTGATGGTTGAGTGGCTGAAGGAGAACCCAATGGTGTGGAATCCAAAACCCAACACCTACAAAGACACTGCCAAGAGGCTGAAGAAGTGAGAAGATCAGGTGCAGGTGCTGAACCCCTCACACGATGAGATCAAGGCTGGCGCCCACTTCAAGCGATGGTTCCGGTCCTTGCGTGACATCGGTGTGATGCTTGATAAAGATTTAAAGAGCGGTGCTGGTACCAGGGAGCAATGACCGAGAGGGAGACGTGGATCAATACCCAATTCACCTTTCTGAAGGGCATCATTCGGCACCGTCGTGAGCCCCTCGTCAGTGTCCGGACAGCTCTCCAGAACACCGGAGATCTCACGGCTGCCGAGGCTGCGTACGACGAAGAAGCTGTAGATGGAGCCACCGATGATACAACCCCTGACCTTGAACCCACGTGCACTTTCAGTGTGGCAACCAAGCGCAGCCTCGACGCCGCAGACAGGTATGCATATCAAACCTTAATTGTACATATTGTCTATATATTTTACCAGTTGTATGGATATTTATACTATGTATAGTTTATCTGAAATAAATGAGTATTATATTATATTATTATTATTATTATTACAGGGCAACTGTAGAAGCCCTCCAGAAGAAGGTCACGGACTCCACTGACCTTCTGAAGGAGCTCGCCGCCAAGCCAAAGGACCAGTCCACCAACGAGAGAGAGAGAGAGAGGGGTGTTTGGACAGTATGTCCACAACAGCCTCCTCACAATGTCTAAGGCCCGCTTCAAGAAGACCAGGATGGTGATAAACAGGCTGCTCACACAGTTTATGGAGGAAGATGCTGCCGAGTTGTCGGAGAAGGAAGAGGAGGAGGTAAATGCCATGCAGTTGAGGTCTGATCGCCGACCCGGTGACCAGGGAGCCAGCACCAGCACCCACATACCAGGTCGGCCGATGACCACACCAACCCCCGGCTCCTTTGGTGCGTGTGTGTACCCTACCTACCAGCCTCCTCCCCACCAGTGGCAATCCAACCCTCCACAAGGCAGTGTCTGGGGGCAATGACTACATGAGCAGCTATTATGCACAGACAGTCTCCCCACAGCATCACCAGCATCACCAGCAACAGCAGCAGCAACAGCAGGAACAGCGCAACCAGCAGCAGCAGACAGACACCAGTCTGTGCAACCTCTCCAACAAGTCCTCACTCCTCGGAGGGTCCCAAGCTCCGAGTGATCAGGAGGATGGTGATCTACTGAACACTCCAGTAACAAAGGCACCAGTTACACCGAACTAGGACTGCTTGCTCTAGGAGTACTTAGTGTTTTAGGACTGCTTTAGTTTTCTACTTGTGTGGTTTTTTGGCATATCCATAACTGATTTAAGCCCTTTGGCGTTCCATACATTTCGATATAATGCAACTTTCATATCATTATCATTTAAAATAATTGACATTTACTGATATAAATTATATATCATTATCATTTCTAAGTCAAGCCCATAAACATATATATATAGAGATTTTCTAGTTTTTGACAAAATATGTTCAAAGCCGTTTGCTGCAGAATTGTCGCATGAGGGAAAGGGTTAAGATACTGATGCAGATGACTTTGAAAACATTGAGATAAAAAGTAGAGTTGCTCATGATGAGCAATTTCTCCATTTGCCATCAAGTTTTGTTCCTATTTAGAGTTTTGCTGCAATTGTCAACATATATTTTCAAAGCGGTCTGCTGCAGATTCGTTGTATAACTATAAGGGAAAGGGTTAAAGCGTATGTTTGTAAGAGTAAACAATGTTGTGTGAGGAGAAATTTCGTTCCTTTTGCCATAGTGATTTCAAAAAAATTCTGCTGCATATGCTTCAAAATCATGCATGCAATTTCTTCAACTATTATTTAGAGTCGTCTGCTTTGAAAAATATGAACTGAAAGATCTATTTTGTAGAAGACTATAAATGGACACTTTTAGTTGAGTTGAAATTATTTCTCTCCTTTCTCCATAATAATTTCAAAACTTGGGTGTATCAGCAAATACAGCAAAATCCATCTCTGCATCTTCAAAAGTTCACCCAATACCTTTTTTTAAACGTTTTTTAACAAAAATTCGTCTGCTTTGTATAAATACCTACCAATGCATTTGAGTAATTTAATCCAAATGGACAATATCTGTAAGAAGTTAATTGAAATACTCTGTGAATAATTAAAAGACATATTGAACTTCCTATATATGCATGTTGATTTCTGGTTGCAAATTGCTAGGATGCTTTTGCGAGAGCAAGTTTTTGGAAAAAAAGGAGAAAGTGATCGTTATAAGCAATTTCATCTATTTTTATAGTTATTTCAAAATTTGTCTGCAGCAAAGGTATAAAAAGTCATCTGTATCATGAAGGACTACAATGTATCTATAACCAAGCATTTACAGTATAAATTTATCAATGCATAGGTTGTTGTTTCAGACAAATATTTTACTTTATTACAATTGAGTAAATCTACTCTAATCAAGAATGTATATATTTTAATTACAAATATTACAAATATATTGATACTAGAACATTTTGTTGTATTTCTACCAGAAAAATAATGAAAGATATCTCTTCGGATAAAAACACAGTTATTTAACACAGTTACTCAGGTTAAACCAGCAATGACCAGAGACACTAGTTTGCTTGGGTAATAAATCATGACCTGCTGTGCTACAGACACCGTATCTAATTTTATGGGCCTATTATAACAGTATTTAAGATTGGACCAAAAGTTGAAAAAAATCCTATTTCTCGGGGATGTGTGGAGGAGTGTATAATTGAATGGATAACCTATGATTAAAAGTGAAAACATTGTGGCAAAAGGAGAAATTGCTCGTTTTGAGCAATTTCTTCTTTTGTCACTATGTTTTCAAAAAGCCATCTGCTGCAGAGGCGTCAGAAAGCGTCCATATGACGGAAAGGGTTAGTTAAATGGTCGCAAATAGAGGGCGGTCATACAAAAATTCAAAGGGATAGGGTTAGCAGTTTCATTGGAGTAAGGAAGCATCTTTCTTCAACTTTATTAACTTTCCTTTTTCGCCCAGGTATATTTCAGATTCATTGTATGTGTTAACATATATATATAGGTGTTTATTGTGATCAATATTGCTGTCATATAAAAGGTATCTACCAGCATTTCATTTTGCATCCAAGCAGACGCAGGGGTTTATTTATAAGTTTCGGGATTCTAAGTCCTCTAGAAACTTACCCCTAATCTCACCCATACTAATTTGCCAACTTAAAGACGTTTTCCACAACATGTACAGACCAAAAGGCGTGGTCTAAATATATTATGCATCAAAAACAGTCAGAACTGCTGTTGCAATTTAAACATACAAATATTTTTGGAAAATAAAGCTTAAAATAGGGATTTTCAGATGTAGTGGTTGAGCTTATATACAGTTTATGCTTGCATGTGAGAAATACCTTACAGACTAAGAATGTATTCCGCATTTGTCTTAACCATAACACATAGTAAGTAATTGAACTAAGAATACTTAGCTAATTTCAAAATTTGAACTTCATAAAATGATTGTATTACAAGAAATTATAACAATGCATTTTTTTTTTAAATAAACAGAAGAAATTCTTAAAAGAGGTTTAGCAATGACATTATTGTTTCAATTCTTTCATTTACATTAAGAGTATAGGTTTCCTATCAATAGAGCACAGTTTCAAGTTAAAACCAAGATTTTTCATGAACATTTAGAATTATTCTAAAATTATCCCAAATTGAAAGAAATAGAAGTTTTAAAATCAACTTACCTGTTAAGAGTTGAGAACAACTCCTGTTAAACTACATTCTTAAATTTGGTCTAGTCTTAGAATTGACAATCTGACCAAAAACAGTATCCTTATCTAGGTAATAAAATGCTTATGTTTTTGCCTCAAATGTGTTTATCTTATGAACGTCTCATTCTATTCTTACACTATGTTACGCATACCTTATGTAGATCTCTTACCCGTAATGACTTAGGTTCAAACTATTTTCTTTACATTAAAATCACATTCTTACCGAAATATCTTTAAGTAACATGACATTAAATGTGTCTGCCAGTGGGAAAGGGTTAATATGTGAACGTAAATCTACTTAACTATTTCCCACTTGCAAACCAATGTTGACGTGTGTGCAGAAGATTAGTTACACAAGAATATTTGCTCATTATGAGAAATTTCTGTTTTTGTCATATTGTCTACAATTCTATTCAATACACAATTACTCTTACACTAATGGAAATTTTCCATATTTTTGCCAAGGCGTTTTCAAAGTCATCTGCTGCAAATTTGATGTGTATGGTAAAGCAATACTTAAAACAAACATGTAAGCTCTACGACTTCGTAGGTTGAACAAATTGTGCTGAAATCATATATCCAATTTTAACCCTTTCCCTCATATAGACGCTTTCTGATGCCTCTGCAGCAGACAGGTTTTTTGAAAAAAATAGTGATAAAAGAAGAAATTGCACAAAACGAGCAATTTCTCCTTTTGCCACAATGTTTTCCACTTTGAGTCATTCAACTATAGAGATTTTCTATATTTTGACAAAATATGTTTAAATGCGTCTACTGCAGAATTGTCATATGATGGAAATGGTTAAACAAATAATAGTCATAATGTAAACAAAATATATTACATTTTATTAAGTCATCTTTACTTCTTTATAAGTGTTATTCAAAAGCTCCTAAAAGAAACAGCAATCACAAATATGACTTCGCTTTTATATTACACTGAACATGCAATGATAACGCTACAGTGCAATGTTACTGCCAAACAATGCAGATGTTGTGATGGTGTCATGAATCGGACAGAGATAACTAATGGGGGACTGTAGCCCAGTAGGGAATCCCTGTTAATGGCAAATTAATTAATACAGCTGATTACCAGGACTGATAAGCCATGTCTAAACTTTGGACAAATTTCTGGGGACAAGTGGAGGACTGTAAAGACAAAAACACAGATTAACAATTGTGACAGATTCATTATGGAACAACAATACAGTATATACATCAATCTCACTACAACAACACAGGTTCCTCTAGATAATGCTGTTTTGCCAGGGAACAGCACCTGCCTCTGAGTTGACCCAGTGCTTGAGGAGATTCCTCTGCTTCTTCCTTTGGTGGTTGCAGTGTTTGGCCAAACAACTACCTGGGTGTCCAGAATATCCCTTCCATGTCTCCAGGCTCTAGCGATGATGACACCGTTGTTCTCCACACGGTCGAGCTATGATTCTGTAGACCAGGGTAGCGAATCCTCAAGATATTGTGCAGGCAAACGCAGGTTTTGGTTACGAGCTTGACATTTTCTGGAAGATGCTGCATGGTGCCAAGCATAACCTGGAATCTGTTGGCTATAATGCCAATGGCATTTTCCACAACCCTCCTGGCACGGAAAAGCCGGTAATTGAAGATCCTGTGGTTATCATCCAGACCACGGAGTCCGTAGGGCTTCATCATGGTCTCTCTGAGGGCGAATGCATCGTCTCCGATGAAGTAGTAGGGTACATCCTGGGTGTCATTGGGTAGAGGATCTGGTCTTGAAAATCCGATGTTATCCCCTTCCACATATTCCTTCAACTCGCAGTTGTTATAGATTTGGGCGTCTGATGAAGAACCTAGACCACCCAAGTATGCCCAGATAAATTTTTAATCAACATCTACGAGGGCCAGGAGCACCACAGAGTAGAACCCCTTGTAACTGTAATACATGGATGAACTGTTGAGGGGACACCTGCATGCCACGTGCTTCACATCTAGACCCCCACATGTATGGGGAAAGTTCCACCTGTTCATGAAGTTGTCTGATATGGCACGCCATCACTCAGGAGTGGTGGGGCAGGTCATTACCTCGTCCGGGTACTTAGCAATGATGGCTTGGCAAACCTCACGGACCATGACTGAGATGGTTTATTCTGGTACCCTCCATCTGCACTGCATGTCGGAGTACTGGGTGCCCGAGGCCAGGTGCCTTAAAGTGACTGCCAGCTTCAGGCCAGTGTCCAGGGGCAACCCTGCACTTGGTGTATTGCTTGGTGATGCGAGGACCAACTCTCCGTAGCAGAGCTGGTCGTAGAGATCAAAGTCAAGGCGCCTGCTAATCCATGGTCTAACCCACACTATTCGTCTTCTCCCCCTTCTGTTTATTCTATTCTGTATGTGTTGAACTGCTAAATTGACCAGATTAAACTGATGACCAATAACAGCAAGAGCTCCATGTTGTCACCTCGGAGGTCCACCAACAACTGACACGGATCTAGAAAATGCCCACTAATTATACCATTTCTCAACACGCATGTAGTACGCAACTAACACGCAACTAATAGGTTGGACACGCAGGGCATAGGTTGGGAATAAGCACAATAGGTTGGGGTGCGCTACACGTGCAACAGGCACGCAACACGATCGCAACATGATCGAATCAGGTACGCAACACATTCGCAACATGTACGGTACCAAAACCTGGCCAGATACCTCGAACTTGGACCTGCGATCACCTGCGTTCATAACTTATGAGTTGCGTACCTGTTGCGATCGTGTTGCGTGCGTGTAGCGTCCCTGTTGCGTATAAATTGATCGCAGGCATTTGCAGAGAATTATTGAACATGTTCAAAATTTCCGGACTTACTCTGCGTGTGTCTGCGATCACCTGCGTGCTTGTTGCGTACTTCAAACCTATAAAATATATTAGTTGCATGTGAGTTGCGTTCGGAACTTATGACCACTATGTTTTATTCGCAACCATACGCAACTGGTTGTCGCTATGGTGTGAGGGCAACATCAGTGAATTATAATCCTATAATCTCACATATTATGACTTTTGCAGTGAGATTATGACTTTTCAATTGACGGAACTGATTTTGTATCCATGTTGTTGACAGAATTTATGGGGGAAAATGAGTCTCAAAACCAGTACTTAACAATTTGATTTAACGATACAATAAAGATGATCTGTGCATCTAAATCTGTGAACAAGGGAAACAACATATGATTGAAAGTACGTAATTTGGCGAGCTTAATACTTCCCTTTACCAGTGATGTGACATTGAATCAATACACAAATCGACATATATTTCTATACGTATGCAAGAACCTGTACTTTACTGTATATCTATTGTGTTTTAGATAGTATATGCAATATCTTTCTCTAGCTCGAAGCAATTTGATGTTGATAACTATTGTGGATAATCGTGCATTATCAAATAAGGTTTACAGGGAAGAACACGGGAATGAAGCTATATTTTCATATTTACACATTGTCCTGTTTGCGTTATGTTTGCAGGCATAGTATATATATATAACACATAATATGAAAAAGGCAAAGCCTCATCACGAGCACAGCGTCTTTAATGGGTCTAACCTGTAGGTATGTGACTACCATGATAAAGGAATCTGTTTCAAGCTGTCGGAACTGAGACCGCTGTTGTACACTATTCCTACTTTATCTTTTGGTGCAAAGACAAATCTTCAACAATTTTAACATTCAATTCATCACATGAACATAATCAATACAAAAAGGTAAAAGATAACAATAGTGAAAACAAGTCTTTCCTTCAATTAAGCCAGGGACACTATATTACATAATATAGTGTCCCTGATTAAGCTTAGTGACATAGTTTCTGGGTTAAAAGCAATGTTCAAAACATCCATTCTGCCAAAGTTTCAACATGCTTACATTAAAAGAACAGCTGTCAGAGTGTTAACAAGATTTTCCTTTAATTTGGTCTAGTGACCTTATGTTTGACCCGACTTGACCAATATTTGAACTTGGCCTAGATATCAATAATCATCATTCTGACAAAGTTTCAAGATGTTGAATGAAACCTTGAGGTTTAGCATGTTTACAAGATTTTTCTCAAATGTTTTTCTTTGGACCTCATTGTTGTTTTTATCCAACATGACCTATATTTTATATTCCTAAATATATATCTAGCCATCTTTTAAGAACACAAGCTGTCGATCGAGTCGATCCGTTTTGACTGAAATTTTCTCTTCGCCGACCAAAGTGTCTACTTTAAAATGTCACCAAATATATCGACCGCATTACGCCAACTTCTTGTTATTCGACAGGGGCTACATACGGGGAATTAATTACGACTGGGGCTCCATACGGGGGAATTCATTACTTAGTCGGAATAAGTTATGTGACTTTTTACACCGCAGCACTTAAGAAAACTCATTTAAAGCATTAAAGAAATCAAATAATTGTTTGTTTCAGTGTATTATCGAAATTTATTTCATCGAATGAAAAGCAAAGGTGATATTTTCAAGAGTGGCGTAGCAATTATCCTCTATATCTTGTTCATTGTTGTCTTATAAATTGCTCACATATCAGTGGTGCAAAACGTCCTTTGACATCGCTGCAATCAACTCCTTTCAAATGTTGGGATTTAAAATAAATTCAAAAGCAATCTCTGCTTTGTGAAACACTTTGATGTTTGTATGATGCTTTACATCGCTTTTAACAATATTTCAGTTATATAACGCTTAAGAAAATGTAGATAATACAGGATTTTATTTCTGCTATGATAGTAGAATTGGACTCTCAAATATTTACCACCTTCATGTAATTTTGATATGACATGTATATGAGTTATGATAAAGGCTAAACTCCATTGTAAACTAGGAGGTTTGCTCAGCAGAAACTGCCCAGATATAGATGCGCATATGAGCCGTCCCGCGAGAAAACCAACATTATGCGTAAAATTTTATTTTATTTGTATCGACCCAGATCAACCTGCGCAGTCCGCGCAGGCCATTCCGGGCCGTCACATTTCGTCTCAGGGGATTGAGGTATAGAGTAATGATTCCTGAAACAGAAAATCCACAGGATGCGAAAAGTTTCTGTCCAGGTTAGCCTGTGTGGCATGCTTAGGCAGATCAAGTGTTTGCTAATTCGACATAGTGGACGTGCAGATGACGGGGAAGTGATCACTTAGTGTTTTCCTGTCTTACAGGCAGGCGACACAAACATGTGTACGTGTACATGTGAACGTGTAAACTCTTAAATCCCTTTTTTTCTGAGTAATGGGTTGTCTGCTGCACAGGCGTCAGAAAGAGTCTACACGTGGGAAGGGGTGAATTTCATGTCAACTTTTTTTCAACACCCCCAACATGAGTGTTTTTGGAGTAAACAGGACAGAGGCATCTAAAGTTGGTAAATACAGTTATTGTCCGTAGTTCTTATTTAGGTTAGGTGTAAAGTTGTTAACCCTTTTCCAATATCAGACGCTTTCTGACGCTTCTGCAGCAGACGTATTTGAAAACATTGACATAAAAGAAGCAATTGCTCATAATGAGAAATTTCCCCTATTGCCACAACGTTTTCAACTCTGTTTAATATTAATAATTGCTTTCAAAAGAGTTTTTAATATTTTTGCCAAGAAATGTCCCAAGGTCATCTGCTGCAGAATTATTGAATGTTGGAAAGGGTTAAAGTAACTGTCGTCTGCTTAAAAATGACCTAAGTATATTAGTATACATGGAAAACAAGACTCATATACACTGTATTCAGTGCTTAGTTGAACAAATTGTTGGGACAAAACCTCGCTTTGAGCGATATCTGCATTTTCTCTAATAAGTGTAAAAAGGTGTCTGTTTAAAGCGTGAGAGCGTTGCATAGACCTTAATACAGTACACGTTTGATTTAATACTGCAGACAAACATCTCTCAGTCGATACTGCAGGCAAACACAAGGTGATGAATACTGCAGACAAACATCCATCAGTGAATACTGCAGGCAAACACAAAGTAATGAATACTGCAGACAAACATATCTTAGTGGATACTGCAGGCAAACACAAGGTGATGAATACTGCAGGCAAACACAAGGTGATGAATACTGCAGGCAAACACAAGGTGATGAATACTGCAGACAAACATCCATCAGTAAATACTGCAGGCAAACACAAAGTAATGAATACTCCCAGTCAGTGAATATTGTAGACAAGTCCCAGTCAGTGAATATTGTAGACAAGTCCCAGTCAGTGAATATTGTAAACAAGCACCAGTAAGGGAATACTGCCGACACACTCCAGTAATGAATATTGTAGACAAGTCCCAGTCAGTGAATATTGTAGACAAGTCCCAGTCAGTGAATATTGTAGACAAGTCCCAGTCAGTGAATATTGTAAACAAGCACCAGTAAGTGAATACTGCCGACACACTCCAGTAATGAATATTGTAGACAAGTCCCAGTCAGTGAATATTGTAGGCAAGTCCTAGTCATTTAAAATTGTAGACAAGCACTAGTCAGTGAATATTGTAGACGAATCCCATTAAGTGAATATTGCAGACAAGTCCCAGTCAGTGAATATTGTAGACAAGCACCATCAAGTGAATATTGTAGACAAGTCCAAGTCAGTGAATATTGTAGACAAGCACAAGTAAGTGAAAACTGCTGACAAACACCAGTAAGTAAATATTGTAGACAAGTCCCAGTCAGTGAATATTGTAGACAAGTCCCAGTCAGTGAATATTGTAGACAAGTCCCAGTCAATGAATTTTGTAGACAAGCACTAGTTAGTGAATACTGTCGACAACACCAGTAAGTGAATATTGTAAAATAGTCCCAGTCAGTGAAAATTGTAAACAAGCACCAGTAAGTGAATATTGCCGACACACTCCAGTAATGAATATTGTAGACAAGTCCCAGTCAGTGAATATTGTAGGCAAGTCCTAGTCATTTAAAATTGTAGACAAGCACTAGTCAGTGAATATTGTAGACGAATCCCATTAAGTGAATATTGCAGACAAGTCCCAGTCAGTGAATATTGTAGACAAGCACCATCAAGTGAATATTGTAGACAAGTCCAAGTCAGTGAATATTGTAGACAAGCACAAGTAAGTGAAAACTGCTGACAAACACCAGTAAGTAAATATTGTAGACAAGTCCCAGTCAGTGAATATTGTAGACAAGTCCCAGTCAGTGCAAATTGTAGACAAGCACCAGTCAGTCAAAATTGTAGACAAATCCCAGTCAGTGAATATTGTAGACAAGAACTAGTCAGTGAATATTGTAGACAAGACATAGTCAGTGAATATTGTAGACAAACATCATTAAGTGAATACTTCCGACTGCCGACAAGCACCAGCCAGTAAATACTGCAGACAACTACCAGTCAGTGAAAATTGTTGACAAATACCAGTCAGTGAAATACTGTCGATAACCACTAGTCAGTGAATACTGTGGACAAGCAACATTCAGTGAATAGTGTAGACAAACACCAATCAGCGAATACTATACACGAGCACCAGTCAGTAAATACTGTAGACAAATACCAGTCAGTGAATGTTGCTGACAAATACTGCAGACAAACACCAGTCAGGCATTACTGCAGACAAACACGAGTATTTTAATTTAACCTGTTACGTAAAATCTAGTTTTTTTTATGCATGTAAATCATTTTTAGATTCTTTCTTGTTTAACCCTTTGTCACATTTCTCGCTTTTTGGCGGCTTTTAAAAACAATGTTTTAAATGAAGAAATTGGTCAAAATGAGCAATTTCTTCTTTTGCCACAATATTTTGAACTCTATTGTTGCAACCATTCAGTGGGCGAAGCTTTGATGTGATTGGATTGTTATCAATCACGATCCAATCAGAGTGTCACTTTCACAAAAGTTGGTGCTAAATGGTGCATTCAAACTTAAACAAAAAAGCCTTCTTGAGACGTTTTCAGAGCAGACGATCCTAACATACCATATCGGGTTACTTCTTAGTATAGCACTTCATATTTGTACATTGTTTCATTACCATATAAGGTAATAAACTCATATCGTTCTAAGTAGTTAACTATGCTCTATATCACGTGATTGTTGCTTGTAAAGACTGCATAGTCGTTTGGGCCCGGCATAGCGCTTTTGACTTTAATACAGTTCTGACGTATCTAACATATTATATTGGGGGAAAAGAGACGTGCGCAAGAAGGATAGAAGATTGTATTTTGAACTTCGAGAATTCGGTAAGTTATAACTTTGTGGTTTTTCATCTCAAAGTTCTTTTGATTTTTAGTTTGAACATTATATGTTTTTCCTCGTTTATCCAATGATACCGAACCTAACATACTAACTATATTTTTTGGGGGAAAAACAGCTTTGTAAACCTCGATGTATAGAAATGTGATGTAATGTAAAGAGAGTAATTGATAACAGTTACCTCTAATTAATAACAAGGATTAGCTCAATTTAAACTGCTCCATTGGTTAAAATATGAAATAAACAATTAAAGATTCAAGATTCAAGATTTATTTATTCAGTAACGTAAACTTTACAAAGTTTCTAGTTACATACATATGATGATATACTATATAATACAAAGTTAAAGAACTGGAAAGCCAGCTCATTGTTAGGGCAATGTTACACATTTGAAATTGCGACTTAATTTTTCATATATTTGTAAATATATGAGCCGTCTCGCGAGAAAACCAACATTGTGGACTCTGCGTAAAGTATCGACCCAAATCAGCTTAAGCATGCCGCGTATGCTAACCCGGACAGACAATGTTCGCCCCATGGTGATATTCTGTTTCAGGAATCATTACTCTATAACTCCATCTCCCTGAGACGGAATGTGTCGGCAAGGATCAGTCTGCGCGGATTGCGCAGGCTGATCTGGGTCGATACATAACGCAGATGCCATTATGTTGGTTTTCTCGCGGGACGGCTCATATACAATTGGATCGGCAGTTAACTGTTAAAGAGAAGCCATGTTGAGCCCTATTTTTCACACAAACGTTTTCGTCACACAGGCGTAATATATACGTGCGAATACCTCACATATGTGTGAAGATTAGGCGCGAATATGTCACAACTAGCAAATGCGACATATTCCTTTCACTATTTTGAAGGGTTTTGATACGAACGTATTTGTAAAAGCAAGTTTACAGGATTATCAAACTTCTGAGATTTTAATTGGCCACTTTTTTCATCAGGCGATGTGGATGTGTATACTGCAATAAACTTGGGACTTGTGTACACTTTTGAAAAACATCTTCATGAAAGAAAAAGTGCTATCTTCATTAATGAGTAATATCTTCTTTTCGACAATGTTTTCGTCTAACAAATAATGTTAGCTGCATTTATAATCATCATCGAGTCATTTAACACTTTACCATATGCAGACGACTTTTAACGCACATGCAGCAGATAAACGTAATGAAAGAAGCAATTTCTTTTTTTCCTAATGTTTTCTTCTAAAAGAAAACTATATTTTTTTTATTTATAGTCAATCAACAACGAACCCTTTACTTCATGCAGACGACTTTCTGCAATAGATAACGTTTGAAAACATCGTGATGGAAGGAGAAATTGCTCATTATTAGCATTATTCCCCACAATGTTTTCTTTTTACATAAAATAGACATTTGTCATTTAATCTCACGCAAATGACGTTTGGTGCGTCTGTGGCAGAAAACGTTTAAAAACATCGTGAAAGGTGAAATTGCTAATTTTGAAGATAGGAGGATTGCACATAGTGAGAAGATTGCTTTATTCAACTTCTGGGATGACTTTAGTTGGTCGTGTTCAGAAGATAACACCTTTTGAGTTTAAAGCTTTTCAGTCAAAGAGTAAGACACCGTTTACATTTTTGTACTGATTTTTTTTTTTAATTGTCGGCATAAACATGAAGTGTGCGACAGTTCAAACTAATTTAAACTAAATAAGTTTCAACCAAATGATTGAACAACACTCTGGCATACGACCCAAGGCTTATGGGATATTGCCAGTACCCGACCTTATTGAATTGAATGCGGTAGATCAAATATCAAGGTCACTAGTGGCGTTAAAAAAGCAGACGATGTTTCAAACTATGATCTTTGATTGCTCATTGTCAGTATGTGACTGCTTCTTTCTTAGATATGTTTTATTATGTTCTATTATAATATGACCTATTCGAGTCTGTTCAATTCAATCGTATTTCATTAGTTTCTATCCTATCATGTTCTATTCTGTTCTGTTCTATTTTAATTATATTACGCGTTTTATTTTATTGCTTCAACATATGTAATAATCTAATTATTTACAAAATAAATGACCATCTTTCGCTGATTTGTAATCTAGTGTGACGTTTACCTTTATCCCCAAAAAATAGCTTTTTATTTATTTTTTTCATCTTGTGTTTAGCATGTGATACATTCGTTTCAGCTCCACTAGGGGGTAACAAAACGTATATATCACAGAATATGTGAAAAATTCGCTTGAATTCCTAACTATAAAATTGGATTGGGAGTTAACTTTTAAGAATATGTTATATTATGTTATATCTAATATTGCGACTTCACTGTTGACGTATATGTAAATATAAATATATATTTTTTTAACTTAAAAAAGTAACGTTAAAAACATTTAGTATTCCACTTTTGACTTATTTGTAAAATACATACACTTGGAAAGGTAGCTAACTGTTAAGGAATGGTTACAGTTTATATTGCGTCTTCTATTTAAACGTATTTGTAAATATATAAAATTTGACAGGCAGCTTACTGTTAAAACTTCACTTTTTACGTATTTGTAAAATTTATACAATCGGAAATGCAGCTACGTAGTCTAGTGCACCTGCGGCTGAAACTGTAAATAAAGGAAGAATAAAGTGTTAAGGAAATGCTTCAGTTTATATTGCGACTTCTATTTACACTTTTTTGTAAAAATATACAATTTGAAAGGTAGCAAACTGTTAAGACTTCACTTTTTACGTATTTGTAAAATACATACAATTGGAAATGCAGCTCAGTGTAAAGGAAATGTTTCAGTTTATATTGCGACATCACGTTTTACGTATTTGTAAAACATATAACAGGAAATATACTTTTATTGAAGAGTATACTACATCTTATAAGAATCTATACAATTTGACAGAAACTCCTGACCCTTGTGTAATTAATAATTGAACAGAGTAGATATTGAACAGATTGTACGGATGCAACAGATCTGCAGCAGACTTATTTTATGGTACATTTATCTTAGACTAATGAAGTCAGTAGATCTAGTTTCAGATTAATTAGTTTTAAGAGCTTGTTTGCACTATACGCATATAAATTGAACCAAGCTCTATCACAGCAGCAATGTTTTTGACTGACAAAACTATTTTGAAAAACGTTGTTAGAGGGCCGTAAAAGGAGCATTTACATGTATATGAACTTACTTTGAAATCAGTCCCCTAGTTTCCATCCTCGGTACCCAAACTATTCATAAAATATATGATATATTTTATGAATAGTCTGGGTACCGAGGATGCCTAGTTTCAAAAGGTTTAAAAGTTGACTGTATGTCCATATACTTGAAACAATCCCCATTCCCTAGGGGTCATGTTTTCTTTTTATAAATCAAGCTTGCTAGAACAAAGATTGTGGTGGTTACCAAAACCGATTCACTACCTTCACACGTTTGCCTTATAGGCATATAGTGATAACAGGCCCAATCCCTAACTATCTGTGTTATAACCTATCAACATATTTTGATCACTCATGGAAAGAACGTATTCCGAAATCAAGCTAGTAGTTTCATGGGAAAAGATTGTTTTCTTCCTCCATGTGTGCTACCATATCAACTATGGGTTCAGTATCGAATTGAATTATTCAAACACTTCCGTACTAGGAACATTCCTTTGAAGTTTAGTTCACACCGTGCTTAAGGTGGAGATGTTAGTCAGAATGTAATGTGTTGATGTCGACCAGGACGTTAGCTGATCACATTAGCTTATCGTAAACACTGAGTTTATTTAAGCTAAAAGAGGTAATTTATTGCCACTTGTGTCAAAATTAATTTGCAGTATGTTCAACATTTATGTTCTGATCTGTCATTCATTGACGTTGCGCACGGTGTTGTTCTCTTCGTTTGTTTAAACGTCAAAATCAGTCGCGTCTCGTTAATTATAATTTGTTTCATCTAATACTGTATGGCGTATCTGTACATTAATTGTGACATTCCGTTTCTTTACTTAATTAGTTTGTGCGCGGATATATAGTTGTCTAAATCTTTTGACTGTTGTTATATATGATTTCAATTTCATAACTTCAACTTATCGTCGAGCAAAGGAAAATTGGAAAATTTGCATTACAAAAAAACAACAATATAATAACGCTACATATATATATATTGTTTAATTACACACAGTCAGTAATGGTCAAATGTGGTCGTAAAAGGAAATTCTATTGAGATGGTTCCATTTTGAATATTTCCAAATGCAAGGATTCAGAAATATGCATAATGCGTCTATTCTATTATTTTCTAAATTCTGACTATTCATTCATTTAACAGTCGCTCGGGCCATAGTCTGTTTTCCCAGAATAATTGTGTGTGATGTCTTGTTCTTTTGATTTTAATGAAAGACAAGATCCCCGATTGATCTTGCTGCCGCACGAAAGATTAACACCAACTCTCTCTGCTTCTGAAATATTAAGTATCTCGGGCTTAGAGACTATTGTCCTGCTTTTCTGCATTCAAATTGAAATTGTCCCAATATGGTCATGTATAGATTTGTTCGATGTTTTTATTTTTCACTGTATCTTTTTGCATACTCCCTACTTTTGATATTCGTTTTTATTTAATTTCCTTTGTTAGGTTTTAATGTAATAATATGCTCTATTACTATTTCTAAGTTCCACTCTTATGCGATTTTTTACTGATGCATTGGTAGTTATCAGTTCGCTTGAAATAGATCAACATTTTAATTAAATTAAGTATATTAATACGGTTTGTTCCCCGAACGCCTACTGGATTTAATTTCTACCTGATCAAATTTGGGGATAAGAGGCCTTTTAAAGGGGCAATTATAAGTGATAGATTTAATGAAAGTGGACTTAATTGCCTTTTCTCATTTTATTATGATTATGATAAGTTAATGTCCATGGTCAGATTTCTATTTCATTAGACAAAATAATATATGTTTATATGTATTACGCTTCAAGTGTGCATTTAAACTTCCTAATTTAAGTCAATTAAAAAAAGTCTGATCAATCAGATAGAAACATATTGATGAAAAAGGGCTAATGCATGTTAAAAGCAAAGGCTTCTTTCCCCACTACATTTTCAAGAGGTACAATATCTTAAGAGTCAACATGTTAGGGTGTTTATCCGGTAGGCATGAGTTTGTGTATCGTCTGCATTTATAAGTGTTTTCGCTGTACTTTGGTAATACATTTTTCATTTACACTTCAGTAAGACCCAAACTTATTCTATGCAGCGCTTATAAACATTATTTTCCATTCTGTCACAATGTTTTCAACTTTAATCAATAATTGTTAAAGCAGACGGCGTTTTGAAAACATAGTGACAAAAGAAGAAATTGAACAAAACGTGCAATTTCTCCTTTTGCCACAATGTTTTCCACTTTTTGTCATAGGTTATCCATTCAATTATGGAGATTTTCTATGTTTTGACAAAGTACGTTCAATGTCGTCTGCTGCAGAATTGTCGTATGAGGGAAAGAGGGTTAAGTTATTCATAGAGAGTGTCCCGATTGTTATCGAGATATTTTCAATGGCAACTGCCGCAGATTTTGCCGTATATTGGAAAGGGCAGAGACATGTGTTTATATGTCTCTGGAAAGGGTAAATCTTTCGAAAGTATGCGAAACTTTTGATTCAACGTATGCATTATGCATGCATATATTTGTATCGTATTCTGAAAATTCTGAAATGAATTATTCAATGAATAATACTAGTGGTTTTTCAAAATATGTGCTTATATGAATGCCCAAACACTGAAACAGTTGCTATACGAAGTACTTTGATATCATGAATTTCCAATTTCCAATGAAATGAAAGACCTAATGATCCAGTTAACTCATTGCCAAATACAGGCGCCTTCTTTATAGCAGACGACTTTTGAAAACATTGTGAAGAAATGAGAAATTTTACTTTTTACCACAATGTTTTCAGCCTTTTTTCAGTAATTATACCTTCATTCAGGGAGATTTCCTATGTTTTGACTAGATCATTTTAAAGTAGTCTGCTTCAGTTTTGCTGTATGTGGGAAAGGGTTAATACCTCAGATTAGCAAGAAATAAGGAGCCAGACTAGGTGCAGTATGATCAGGTTCTTCCTTGCTCGCTAAGTAGTTGAACAAGCATCTCGGAAACTTCTGAAGAACGGCTGTGTCAAGAACTGACCATATACGTATGCAATGTGATTGTGATTGTCATACATTTACAAAACATCCTTAAATCGGCCGGTTAGCCCTCACCCACATACAGCGGGTTTCTAACGCATCTGCAGTAGACGACTTTTGAAAAGATTGTGACCAAAGGACAAATTGCTCACAATATTTAAACTGACTATTTTCAATAATTCTACTTTTATTTAGACCTTGTATGTATGTGGGAAAAGGTTAAATGTGACTTGGAACACTCGTCGCGCTCGTATTATTGCGTGTCTGGTGTGTGAATAGTTTATGAACAGTTATATATAGTTGTTGTTAGTCGTCTATAAGTTTAGTATGTATCAATTCTACATTTTTACTTACATTTCTACTTCGTAGTTTAGGACGGATCCTACTTAACTATCAAAAAGATTACATTTATCATTGTTTTTTAAGTTTAACTGAATGAATACAATACATCTGTTATGTAAAGTGTATACAGAATGATGTGCTGTCCGTTTCTGTGTACGAAACCAAAATCCGTTCTTGTATAAATTAATTCCTAAGTGTTTAAAGGTGTTCACGGTCTCTAACTGAATATTGTTGTAGATAAATTCATGTAAGGTAGGTCCTCCCTTTTCAAATGTAATAATTTTGTTTGTTTTAGTATTAACCTTTATACTCCATGAATTGCAATATTGTTCAGGATCGTTTAATAAAGACTGTAGAGCCTCTGGTGAGTGAGCTAAAATTACAGTATCATCGGCGAAAAGTAGCATGAACATCTTGATATCTTTTGTCATAAAACGATTATGCATATCATTATTTAAATGAAATAGAATGTCATTAACAAAAATAGGAACCGGATCGTTGTTCCCCTCGTTTTACTCCAATATGTGAATCTATAAAGAGAGATAATTCATTATTAAACCTTACACAAGATGTTATGGTACTATACATGCTCCTTCTTGCATTTATGATTTTAGAGCTAACATCCTCATGAAAAGGTTTTTGGAGGAGTAAAGATCGATCAATCTTGTCAAAGCATTTCTCAAAACAATAAATGCGCAATATTTGTTTTTTGGGCTTAATGTTTTAGTTATTATTGAATGTAATATGAAAATACAATCGACTGTAGATTTTCCTTTTTGAAATCCAAATTAATTTTCAATTATTTGTTGGTGTTTGGTAGACCATTTTATAAGGCGGTTTAATAGGACTTAAGAATATATCTTAGCTATAGTGTTTATAAGTGTTATACCTCTATATTTGTGTGCATTATCAACATCTCCCACCTTGAATACTGATACGATTTTACCATTGATATGATAGAACGGCACATTTCTAAATTTCTGAATTTCTAAATTGTTTACATCATCAACGATGTAAAACGTCGCAAACTATTTGCCTATAGCAGTATAAAGATTAATAACATTTCTCAGGATATAGGATGATGATACTATAAGAGCTAGGTCATCCAAAAGGTCGACCGGTTAATATATGATTAAAAAGTCAAATTTGAAAAGCTTTCTGATCAAATCGCGCGCCCTTCGCCTGCATTTATACAATCGACAATACTGTATATCATATGACGTTGAACATGTCTCACACAAGTTAATCAGACTTACAAAAATGAAACTACTTTTACCAACATTGTAGTCAAGATCATTATGAACAATCTTGCTGTTTAATCTTGGTATGCATTTGTCTTTACTAATTTCTTTATAGGTTACAATTACTACACCGTAAATGCGTGAGAACGTTTTCAAAATTGATGGTGGTGGTACTTACCGCCGGAATTCAGTGGGAAAAGGGTAAAATGTCAAGTCCATTATTACCGTAAATAGTAACCGTGATACTAGATTCAAACAATTCCACAGACAAAGTATAACAATGGGTACTACATTCAGGCATATAACAAACATAGTATACATAACCGGGTTAACGCACACGTGGTGTTTTACACAGAACAAAAGTAGTTTTGTTGACCTATTCATTTTTCTTCATTCTAATTGCATTGTTCTGTATTCTTATGATGTGAGTTGAGAAATGTTTCTTAGA